>ML340898.1:0-37366 GCA_005239505.1 Nicotiana paniculata | reverse complement strand
TGAAGACTTGAAAAGCAAAAGGGTCACATGTTCGCCCTATCATCCGAGCACAAATGGTCAGTGCAATCAATGAAAAAAGTGGCTATACAAAATCTCAAAAATAGATTGGTAGTAGCTAAACATAAATGGCCTGAGGAACTGCCAGGTGTATTATGGGTGTACCAAACAACAGCCAAATCGAGTACGGGAGAGATTCTTTTCTCTCTTGTGCATGGAGAAGAAGCCATGATCCCAATAGAAGTAGGGGAGTCTACCTTGAGATACTTCCGGGCGAATGAAGAAACAAACAATGAAACAGTGTTGGTCAATTTGGAGCTTCTTGATGAACGTAGGGACTTGGCACATATAAGGATAGCAGCTCAAAAGTAGAGAATAGAAAGATAGTACAATCAAAGAACCAACTTCCATTATTTCAAAGTGGGAGACTTGGTTATAAGGAAAGTGACTCAAAATACTCGGGAACTCAATGCAGGGAAGCTAGGTCCAACATAGGAAGGCCCCTACCGGGTTTCAGCTGTCACCGGAAAAGGATCATACGAGTTGGAGAATCAAGATGGAGAAACGTTGCCAAGAAACTAGAACGTGGTACACCTCAAGAGATACTATTGCTGATGAAAATCACTTGTACTAAAAGTATATTCTGCACTCTTTTTTCCTTCGTCCAGTTTATGTCCCAATTGTTTTATTCTAGCAAGGTTTTTAACGAGGTAGCAACGGAAAGCATATTATGAAGGAAGTTTCAACAACATCAATAAGACCTTTTATGACAAGGCACACAAGCGAAGAACCACCCTTGAGCAGTTAGATAGTCCTTTACTTTATAGCAAAGTTCCTAGGGGGAAGTTAATGCTATCGAACAAATATTACCGAACCGCTCCCAAGTGCAAGCCACTGGATGATTGTTAGATAATAGTTGGCTTGATAACATAAATTCCTAAGAGGAACGGAAGTTTGTTACTGAACCGAATATTATCTAGAAATTCACTAGTGGAATCCTCGAAGGTGTAAAACTTTCAGTGTTCCAACACGCATTCTTTGCATTCGAACAAGGGGGAATGACATGAGGAAACGGAAACAGCGACTGCCGCTTCGACCAGAACAAGAAACACAGAAACATAGGTATATCATCAGGACAGGGACTGTGTGGCCAGCCCCGTAGAAACAGGTTGTACAAGTTAGCCACAAGAAATGGCAATTTCGTTTTAGCACAACGAATGGTTATATACTTTCTAAAGTAGAAGGAATAAAGTAAAATCCTTTTATTTCTATCTTGTTTTTTATTTGAAGGATGAATATTTTTTCATTTGAAAGTTAAACAAGTACTTCAAGTCCTAGTGCCCTAATGAATATGAGACGTCCTCTTCAAGAGCACCGTAAGCATAAGAGTACCCGCTCTTATGAAAACCCTCATGATAAAGGGTTGATTTTTGAAAACCTTGTGCCCAAAATCCAAACTCTTTCGGGGGAAATACACCCAAAGACTTCCATGATCATACACAAACAACTAAACTTGTGCAAAACACTTAAACGAAAAAGGACTCAAAGACCAAAGTTGCGTAAATGTTTAAACGAAAGTACGCAGAAACGAAAACTTATAATATTTGAGAAAAAAGTGTTTTTATTTGCAATGAATGTGCCAAATTTCACAAGTACAAAAGTTGGAAAGAGAAATCAAAAACTAAGTTGCTGCATCTCCGAAACCCGAAGGAAGCCCCCAAAAGAAATGGGTAGATCCACCGCCGGCTCGATGTGTTAGCATTCATCATCATTGCCTTCTGGTTCCTCTTCAGTTCCCAATAATTCAGAATCGGAACCAGAAGAAACGGTAGCATTAGGCCTGGCCAGAAGACCCCTTTTAGCAGTTGACTCTAGCTCACGGGCTTTAGAGATTTCAGAATCAAAGTCAATGACATCCGCTTTAGCCTCTTACAAGGGTTTTTTCCTCATGTTGTACATAGCATATGTTGTTTCAACTATGAAGGAAGCTACTAGGCACTTGAGTTCTTCTTTAAGTTGGTCAACCTCGGCAGAAAGATTTTCCCGCGCGGATCTAACAGACCGGAGGCTGACATCGAGATCACGCACAGTAGAGTTGAAATTTTTTTTATGTTCAATGGTGTTCTTATATTTCTCCTCCAATTGGGAATACTTCACCCGGTGGCAGCAAGTTCTTCAGTTTTGGAGTTCAAGGCCACCTCCAAATTATTTAACCTTTCAGCGGAGGAAGCCTCGCGATCGGATGCAGCAAGAACAACACTATGGACTTTAGCCCATTTGGCCCCAGCCTATTCAAATTGAATCCTTAACTGGGCGATCTCTTCTCTAAGAGTCTCTACTTCTTGCTCGCTTTGTTGCAATAAAGCCTCCAACACAACATCTTTAGAAGCTTTAGCTTCAAGTCCTGAGCGGCGAGCAGCAGTTTGGTCCCGCTCGGCCAAAGGTTGATCCCGCTCTGAGGTAAGTTCCTCCTTATCTCAAATTAAACTTTGGAGGCCCTCATAAGCAAGAAAATTTTCATGCAAAACGAAAATTTCAAACTCAATGTACTATTATAGCAAAGATAGATGAAATAACAAAGAAAATGAAGAATATACCGCTAAGGAATTGTGCATAGCATTTTTTCAACAAACACTCTCCTAAGAGAGCTTGTATCTTTTCCCTATCTTTTTCTGAAGCAAAAGGCTTCAGATAGTAAGGATATTCCACCAGCCCTGACAGCAGGTTGCATCCAGTAGAGATCAAGAGAGTAAAACTCCTCCTCCTTTGCGGATCTTCTGAGGGGGCGGCATAATTTTTCCCCAAATTCTTATGAACTAGGGATTGGTGGAGAGGGATATCCTCTTCTCGGACAGTTGCGGCCAGTGGAGATGAAGTAGCAGTTGCAGGTGGGAAAGGAAAAGTTGGAGAAGAAGGAGATGAAGCTGATGGCGTTGAAAGATCAGAAGTGGTTGCGGCAAATGCAGTGCTGGTTGTTGGTTGCTCGTCAACGGATACGTTAGGGACCCGATACAGCCTCACTGTACTTGTCGCGCCCCTTTTTCTCGCGATATCGGGTTTCAACACGTGACAACTTTTTTAAGGAAGGGTGTTAAAAGAGAGAGTCATCGCAGAGCATATTTGAGCAAAGTAAACCCTTATAGGCAGGTTATCTAACACACACAATAGCAGCATATATTTGAGCAAAGTAAAACAGCTATGGCAGAATTTCTACCCATTTTAATGCAAGTGTAAAATAAATCCTTTTTCCCAATTTTACTAACACCTCACTTGTTATTATAACATTATTACACGCCCAATGAATGAAGTAAATTGTAGAATTACAGAATAGCTATAGTGAGCCTAAGACAGGCCAAAAAATATACCCGGCCTGGCCAGGCCTTCATTCTCATACCCATACAGTTTTACCACAGTCTAGAACTCAAATCTTCATTTATGTAAAGCAGCCAGAAACCAATTGATTTAACCAATAGGTGAAAAGCCAGAGATGAGAAATTAGGAAAGAACCAGGACCCTAGTGTATCAGAGTTCTTAAGGGCTTCAAGCAACCAGGGCAATGCTCACACTAGGGAGGTTAATAGAGGACATTCAAGGAATGACTATGGACCAAATCCTAGTGCGTCAGATTTCACAAGAGTCCCAATTGGACCCTGAGCAGTGCTCACACTAGGGAGGTCAATGATAGAACTAAGTAGCCTTGGCTTTCAGCCGGCTAAGAATGAGAACTCAAAAGAGCCCAGGTAACAAGTGAAAGAGAGTAGACCAAGATTGAGAGACATGAATTGAGGGATACACTTATAATTTAAACAGACATGACCAAATTGAGCATATAGGGCAGATAATCGAACAAGTCATATGATTTAAAAACAAGCTTAGTAAAGACTTAGAAACTGGTTCAACACTTAGCACATAGCCTGTCACATATTGACAGAGTTAGGAAAATAACTAGTTTTTAGGATTGACAAAGATTATCATGCACAGATACATAATACGAAATAAGTGAAAACCTAAATGTCTAAATTATGCTAAGTATATACCCTACTATCATAAGATAGCAATGTTAACTTCACATCAGGCAGCAGAACATTATTTAGACATGATAGGGAAGCACAAATTATGACAACTACTAGTGAATCAAGTGAGACAAGACATGCTGAGGGGTATATTAACTGGGAACTAGTCATGGTTGATCGAATAGGATCTTGACACAGAATTAAAACATACTACATATGAAAAATTGCCATTATAGAGATTCATAATAGAAAGGGAAGATAAACTCATGTCATACAGTATGTGTAAGCATTCAGGTTTGACTTAATAGACCTATTAATTAAAGGAAATTCAAATTATGAAGATGGAGCATGTTCAAATAATAGAATGGACAACCTTAAGCATAATTAAACATCAAAGAGATGCTAACAAGTGCAAATGTCACACACAATAGTAGTTCATAACACATTGGCTAATTAGACTTGAGAAAAATCGAATTTACTCGAACCAAGTTTAGACATGCTTTGAGTTATCAACATCGTGAAGTTAAATGTTAAGGAAACATAAAAATTTGAGTAAAATAAATAGAATCGCACATAAAACAACCCAAAAAACTCATTAAACTAACGAACTCCAGAAGTGAAGACACATGCAAATTTCATATACTTAGGAACAAAATTACAAAGGTCCAGTAACTCACCAGTTAAGCGAAAATACAAGAAAGAATAAAAGTCCACAATGTTTTGAACATCAACGAGAAGCAAGAACCCAAAATTTAGTAGCCTTGGCTTTCAGTCGGCCAAGAACCAAAGTATAGAATGAGATAACGAAGAAGTAATAGAGTAAAGCTTTAAATCTAGTGAGATTATAATGATTCAAAAAGATCTGTTAAGAGGAGTGGGGGAAGGGTTTATATAGTAGCAAAAAACGAGAACCAAACAAGGAAACCCTGTAATTTAAGTAACTAACAAAGTAAATAATCATGAAAATTGATCTGTAAATCAATTTTAACAAAAGATCTAGAAACCCTAACTTTTAAGGCAAGTGAAAAATCGGCAGAATCTAAACAAAAAATCAAACTCACACATAGCAGGACGAATATAGATAAGATAACACTCAAAATCAAAGACTTGAACTAATTTTGGTTTGATTTGGAGAAATATGTAAACCCTAATTTTAGGGTAAGTAAGAATCAACAAAATATAAACAAAATCGGACTCACACGATGTAGAATAAACGTGTGTAGACGGAATATCTTCCAGATTCAAGAGATGGGAGTCAATCGGACAGAATCAAAGTGGTAGTACTTGCCATGTTTAGGAAATTATTAGGTAATATCATGGAGAATCAATAAATAGCGGAAACATAATAATATGGTAAGAAGATGAGAGGGAAATCCCATTAGAAGAGGGATTAGGGCAAGGGTTTTGAGAGTTAAAGAGAAGGGGTGAAAGGGGGTCGTTGATCTTGAAAGATCAATGGCTGGGATTAAGAATAAATGTGGTGGGTCGTATAAAGTGGGTATCGACCGAGTTTTGTAAAGGAGTGTTTTCGTTTGGGCTTAATATCTATTGGGCTACGGTATTAGATTTGGGCCAGCAATTGTTCCGTAAATGGGTGGGTTTTTAGGCTAGTTTTTAAATACACAATATTTAATAAATAAATAAGTTATAAAAGTAATTAATAAATAACAAAAATATCATTTGTGCACTAAAATGATTAAAAATAATTACGTAAAATTATAAAAATATAAAAAGTTATTTTCTGTATAAATAATATAGCTATACATTATTATGGGCTATTATTGCAAAAAATGTGCAATTAGCCCTAAAATGCAAAGGTAATTATAAAATGCACTGAAAAATATTTAAAACCTCATGTTCATATAAATGATAAGTTTAGATGATTAAATCATCATAAAATAATTTGGAGGATAATTATTGTATAGTTAAATAATAAAATGCATAAATAAATTGGTTTAAAGTCTTTAAAAATTATGAAAAGTACTTGTGNTATATATATATATATATATATATATATATATATATATATATATATATATTAAAATATGAGCGAAAAATTGGGTATCAACAGCTGCCCCTCTTTACCTGGGAATGATGAAATAGTTCTCGGGTAAAGAAATAAAGATCGATTTTGGCCGAATGGAGTGATTTGAAAAAATATAGGCCGAACTCCGGTTTCTGAGTTGCCTACATATCCCTAGTTTTACAGGAATTGGGCCGTGTGTAATTCTGGATCCAATGGTGGAATAAGCCAATGGAATTGTTATAGGAACGAACAAGCTTTTCTAGATAGGACGAGATAAAATTGTGAACGGATGTACCTTGGAATGGTTATGTATATTTGAACGGTTATCAGATGGGAGTTGGTTGGTGGTTGGATACATTTGAAATAACTGCAGGATATGAACGAAAACTGGAGCGAAGATTGCTCCTGTTAGGAGAACAATTACTTCCTGGATTACCTGCAAAACTTAAAACACGATGCATGCAAATATATATATGGATTATTTCGAGAACTTAAACATGATGCAAATTCCCTTTGGACCATGGAGATCGTCTTTGGAAGGTGAGGATGGTGTCCTTACACCATGACGTCCCGGGCTATGAATTGTGAGATAGGGGATTCCCAGGCCATGAAATGATGTTCTCGGGCCATGAGGATGGTGTCTCTGAACCATGACGCCTTTGAATAATGATGTGAAATATTGAGAGATCCTCAGGCCACGGCATGGTGTCTTCCGTCTATGATGATGATGCCTTCAGACTATGACGTCTTCGGACAAAATGGCAATATTTCACCCCATGAGATACAAAGACATGATGCTTGGTTATGCGAAGTGAAACAAGACAGAGCTTAATCTTGTGTAAGATCGGGGGCAGAGCTTAGCCCCGAGGTAGAGCATAACATTTGTGGTTATGCTAGGAGAGACAATGTTTAGTCTCATGCAATTGAGGAGGCAGGGCTTAGCCTCATGCAAGATGGAGACAATGCTTAGTCTCATGCAAGGGAAAGGCAATGCATAGCTTTATGCAAGATGGAGACAATGCTTAGACTCGTGCAGGGGAAGGCGGTGCTTAGACTTATGCAATTGAGGAGGTAGCGCTTAGCCTCATGCATGATGGAGACAATGCTTAGTCTCATGCAAGGGAAAGGCAGCTCTTAGCCTTATGCAATTAAGGAGGCAGGGCTTAGACTCATGCAAAATCGAGGCAATGCTTAGTCTCATGCAAGAGAAAGGCAGCACTTAGCCTTATGCAATTAAGAAGGAAGGGCTTAGCCTCATGAAAGATGGAGACAATTCTTAGTCTCATGCAGGGGAAGAAAGTGCTTAGCCTTATGAAATTGAGGAGGTAGGGCTTAGCCTCATGCAATAAGGAGACAATGCTTAGTCTCATCTAGGGGAAGGCAGTTCTTAGCCTTATGCAATTAAGGAGGCATGTCTTAGCCTCATGTAAAAATGGAGACAATGCTTAGTCTCATGCAATGAACAGATAATAAGTGATAGCGGAGTATTTCTTAGCTGGAGATATGTTTGCGTTTGGCAGCTTTGTCGTTATGAAGATAGTGATTCTAAGGCGTGCACGTATTTGCGAATATTCCTTATTTCTGCATCCAACGGAAAATCATGAGTTTTACGGGAAAGGTTGGTCCGTGCCTTCGCCTACTTGCTTTGCCTTGCTACGTATTGAAATCCTACTTGAGTCACCATGGGTAGCATCTGGCTGTTTCGTGAGATAAAGTTTTCAAAAAATACACGTGCATATGATGAATGTAGTTATTTATAAAATATGTAATATCAAGTAAATTAGATGAACCAATGATTGTGACACTTTAGAGACATTACGGCTTCCTTGTATTAGAATTTTGAGGGTCCTCCTCAAAATTCTGCCCCAGTTTGCTTAGGAGATTCTCCGACCGTTCTGCATATGATGATGTTGGTTGTACTTGCTCCGGAATTTTGTGGGTCCTCCTAAAAAATTTTCCCCTGTTTCTAGTTGTGGGGAAAATGAAGATTTTACTGAATTGTGACCGAACCCACAGGGCTGCCTACGTATCCCCTCTTAAATGGGAATCAGGTCAAGCGTAGTTCAATTACATCAAATGAAGAAATGCAAACATTCTAAACATAATATCTTTTGACTGCGTCTGAATTAACAGGCTTTGGCCAAATCTCTCCATCCATTTTCGCAAGTATGAGTGCTCCTCCTGTTAGTACTCTGTGAACCATGTAGGGCTCTTTCCAATTGGGCAAAAATTTCCCTTTGGCTTCATCTTGATACGGGAAGATCTGCTTCAGTACCAGCTTCCCCGGTGTGAATTGTCTAAGTTTGACCCTTTTGTTGAAAGCTCTAGACATCCTATTCTGATAGAGTTGACCATGACACACTGCATTCATTATTTTCCCCTCAATGAGAGATAATTCTTCATAGAGGCTCCTTATCCATTCTGCATCACTGAGCTCAGCTTCTTGTATAATTCTTAAGGAAGGAATTTCGACCTCAGCTGGAATGACAGCTTTAGTACCGTAGACCAACAAATAAGGAGTCGCCCCGGTTGATGTGCGTACTGTGGTACGGTACCCAAATAAGGCAAATGGTAACTTCTTGTTCCATTGCTTGTGGTTGTCTACCATCTTCCTCAGTATTTTCTTGATATTCTTGTTTGCGGCCTCCACGGCTCCGTTCATTTGAGGCATGTATGCTGTGGGATTCTTGTGCTTGATTTTGAAGGTCTCACACATAGCTTTCATTGATATTGGCGGTGTTGTCGGTGATGATGGACTCTGGAACCCCTAACCGGCATACAATACAATCTCTAACAAAATCTGCAATGACTTTCTTGGTTACAGCTTTGTAGGATGCAGCTTCAACCCATTTTGTGAAGTAGTCTATGGCTACTAGAATGAACATGTGCCCGTTTGAAGCGATATGCTCGATTGGACCAATGACATCCATCCCAAGCGGCAAAAGGCCAAGGTGCACTTGTTGTATTGAGTTCATTTTGCGTAACCCGTATAATATCTACGTGTATTTGGCATTGATGACATTTTTGGACATACCTGATGCAGTCTGTTTCCGTAGTCATCAAAAAACAACCTGTCGTCAGTATTTTCTTAGCTAAAACAAAACAATTCATGTGTGGTCCGCAAGTTCCAGCGTGTATCTCGTCGAGCAGTTTGGAAGCTTCTTTGGCGTCAACACACCCGTAATAAACCTAGGTCTGGAGTTCTTTTGTACATAACTTCTCCACTTTGGAAGAAATGGTTGGACAATCTTCGGAGCATGCGTTTCTGAGTATGATTTGCATGCTCCCGGTACTCTCATTTTGCCAAGTACTCCTTGATATCGTGGAACCATGGATTCCCATCTGTTTCTTCTTCAACATGAGTGCAGTAAGCTGGTTGATTATGAATGCTTACTGGAATGGGGTCAATGAAATTCTTGTCCGGATGCTGTATCATGGGGGAAAAAGTGGCCAATGCGTCTGCGAACTCATTATGGATTCTCGGGTCATGTCTGAACTCTATCTTTGTGAACCTATTCATCAACTTTGCACATGATATAGATAAGGTAATATTTTGGTATTCTTTATAGCACGTTATCCCTACACCTGATGTACCAGAAGATCTGAATCACCAATTACCAGTAATTCCTGGATATTCATGTCAATAGCCAAATTGAGCCCCAATATCCAAGGCTCATATTCTACTATATTATTGGTGCACGAAAATATAAGTTTTGTAGATATCGGATAATGTTGACTTTTCTCTGGTACCAAAACGACTCCAATACCACTCTTTTGAAAGTTGCGGCTCCATCGAAAAACACTCTTCATCCGTTCTAGGCTTCGGCGATATCTTCTCCTACGAATGATACTTCTTCATTAGGAAAATACATTTTTTGTGGTTCGTATACTCCTCCTACAGGATTGTCCGAAAGATGATACGTTAATGCTTGTCCCTAAACCGCCTTCTAAGTCACATAGACGTTGTAGAATTCACTCAACAATATTTGCTATTTTGCTAGCTTCCCTGTAGGCATGGGTTTCTGGAAGATGTACTTCAGAGGATCCATCCTTGATATCAGATATGTGGTATAGGCACAGAAGTAGTGCCTTAGTTTCTGGGCTATCCAGGTCAAAGCACAGCATGTGCATTCCAACAAAGAATATCGTGCTTCGTAGGATGTGAACATCTTACTCAGCTAGTATATGTCCTGTTCTTTCCTTCCCATCTCATGGTGTTGTCCCAAGACACAACCGAAAGCCCCATCGTAGAGAGATAGAGTAGCAATGGTATACAAGGTTCTGGTGGGACCACGACTGGCAGTGTGGACAAATATTCTTTGATTTTGTCAAAAGCTTTCTGGCAGTCTTCAGTCCAACTAGTTGCGACATCCTTCTTTAACACTTTTTAAATTGGCTCATAGATCACAGTTGATTGTGCTATCAAGCGGCTGATGTAATTATGACGTCCTAAGAAGCTCATCCCATTTTTCTTGTTCTTTCGAGGTGGAAAATCCTGGATAGCTCTGACCTTTGATAGGTCTAGCTAGATTCCTCAGCGGCTGACGATGAATCCTAACAATTTCTTGTGGGGACCCCGAAGGCACATTTTGGGGCATTCAATTTCAAATTGAAACTCCGAAGCCGATCAAAGCCTCAAGTTTGTTATGTGGTATGTACTCTTCTTGGATTTGATGAAGACTTCATCCACATATACCTCTATCTCTTTGTGTATCATGTTGTGGAAAAAAGTTGTCATGGCCCTCATATAAGTGGCCCAACATTCTTCAGACCAAACGATATCAATTTATAGCAGTACACCCCCACACACACAATGTAATAAAAAGCTATTTTCTCGGCATCTTCTTCATCCATCCAGATCTAATGATATCCCGCGAAGCAATCCACAAAGGATTGGAGTTCATGCTTGGCACAATTGTTGATCAGTATGTGTATGTTAGGTAGTGGAAAATAATCTTTGGGACTTTCTCTGTTTAGGTCATGATAATCGATGCATACTCTGAATTTCCCATCCTTCTTCAGAACTGGCAGGATGTTGGCCAACCAAGTCGGATATTCAACAACTATGAGAACCTTTGTTTTGATCTTCTTGGTGACTTCTTCTTTGATTTTCAAACTCATATCTGGCTTGAAATTTCTGAGCTTCTGCTTTACTGGAGAACATATTGGGTGGTGGGTAGTTTATGAGCCACTATGGACGTGCTCAAACCAGTAATATCACCATAAGACCATGCGAAAATGTCTTCATATTTTTTCAAGAAATGGGTGTATTCTTCTTTCTCTGATGGTGAAAGGTGAATGCTTATGCGAGTTTCTTTGGTTGTTTCAGAATCTCCCAAGTTGACTATCTCAGTTTCTTCCATATTGGACTTAGGCTTGTTCTCAAAATCTTCAACTTCTCTAACAATTACCTTAGGTATTATATCTGCTTCTTCTATTTCTTCTGAGTCACTATCCTTATGTTGCGTTGTCTCATTAAATGTCACAGTTTTTGATTCATCAAGATAAGAAATAGTAATGCCCAGAACTCAGCGGACCCTTGATGGTGTGGTAGTCCATTTCCAAAGAACATCTCCCTTCTTCACTGTCTAGATGCCAAGACCTTCCTCCTCCTCCTTAACTATTACGCTGCAGTCCATATCTCATCTTCCAAGAACAGATTCCTCAATCCAGCTAGAACTTCATCTTCTTCAGATCCCCACATCATATCGGCCTGATGGAAGTATTGCCTCAGATGGGATATCGGCTGCTCGAGCGGGTAATAAGTACCACGCCATGGTGGTGACCAGTTCTGATGCTCGTGCCAATTGTATTGATATCCCAGTCCAAAGGTCGTGTCGTGACGTTTTAACTGTATTGTTTTGGTGATCCCTTGGAGATTATTACCAAGACCCTTGCCGGGTTCATACCCTGTCTACGCCAATATGCTTCCTATTTTTCTAATCCATCATTTGTCTTTCTCGATAGAGTTAACACGCTCGATGCGATGGTATGTCTCTCCACCCAACTTCCTTCTATTCTCCATAACCGGAACTGTCTAGTTGGTGTAGATGGCCCCCATCTCCATGAATGATCACCTCCAGATGTTTCCATTCAAACTTCACAGCCTGATGCAGAGTGGAAGCTACAACCCCGGCGGCGTGTATCCAAGGTCGTACCAACAGGAGATTTTATGAGGCGGATATATCGAGCACTTGGAATTCAACATCAAACCAAGTTGGGCCCATTTTCAAACAGAGGTTGATTTCTTCAATCATGGCCCTTTGAGACCCATCGAATGCTTTTACGTTCATAGTTCCTGCTCGTATCTTATGAAAACCTTTACCTAACCTCTTCAAAGTAGTCAATGGACAGATGTTGAGACTTGAACCCCCATCTATCAAGACCCTGGCGATGAATTTGTCTTCGTACTGTATTGTGATATGCAGCGTCTTGTTAAGGCTCAACCCTTATGGCGCAATTCATCTTCAAGGAAAGTGATCTTATGGCTTTCCAATACTTTTCCTACTATGTTAGCCATCTTCCCACTGGTAATGTTGTTGGGTACATAAGCCTCGTTCAATACCTTCATCAATGCAGTCCTATATGATTTAGAATTCTGCAGTAATGATATAATGGATATCTGAGCAGGGGTTTTGTTTAGATGGTTAACCACAGAGTACTCTCTCTCTTTCACCTTTCTCCAAAGATCATTCGGGCTGGTTTCAATGATAGGCTATTTGGAAGAGGCTTCTTTACTTGTTTCCCCAAATGCTCAGGCGTGTAAATCCTACCAGTTCTGATCATCCCCTGTGCTGCACTAGTTTCTTCCATTTTTCCTTTTCATTTCCTTCTCGCTTCTGCAGTGTAGTCCCAGGGTACAACATTGGAATTAAAGGATGGTGTGGGTTCTACCGTTATAGTGAATGGTGTGGTCACTTCTACTTCGAACGGAGCAGCCGCGACTGAGGGTGTTGTTACTTTAACCTCGAATGTAGTTGGTGCGGCTACCTCAACCTTAATCGGTGACTGTATCTGTACCACAATAAGTGTGAGAGTGACTAGAGGCATTTTGGGATTATCTCCTTCTTGAATAAGCCCAATTGACCCTTCTGGATCCCATTCTTCACCAGTTTCTATTACATTTACCCCCTCTCCCCTATGATCCAGGAGGGGATTATTGCGGACATTAGGTGCATCCTCTTTGCCTGTATAACCTTGGCGTCAATAAATGTCTGGATCTTGTCTTTCATGGTGCAACATTCATCAATAGTGTGACCTTTCATGCCCGAATGGTAGGCACATGTCTTAGTTGGATTGACCCATTGAGAGGAATTTTCTATGGCGACAGCGAGAATGGGAGTGACATAACTGGTGGCGTTCAATCTCTCATACAACTGGTCAATAGGTTTGGTAATGGGAGTGTATTGTTTGGACGGTCTACGGTCGAAATTTGGCCTGGGTTTTTGGTAGTTTTGGCGGGCTAGTGGTGAGTGGTAACGTGTTGGCTGAGTGTTACAAGTGTGGTAAGCGGTGGCGGGTTGTTAATATCTAGGAGGTGAAGGCTGATATGTGGGTGGAGGTGTTTGGTATGTGAGAGGAGATTTCGGACCTTGGGCTACCATCACAGCCCCTACTTCCTTCTTTTTGGATATGCCCCCCCTGGCTGCAAGGCTTTGTTCGTAGCTTGTAATGCCTCAAAATTTGTTACCATCCCGCTTTTGCTTCCCTCTTCTATTCTTTCTCCCAATTTGATGATGTCGGAGAATTTATGATCTTCAATAACCATCAACCTCTCATAATATTGCGGATCCTGGGGTCGGACGAAGAATTTGTTCATTTGTTCTTCGTCCAATGTCAGCCTTACTTTTGCAGCTTCTGATCTCCATCGAGTAGCATACTCGCGGCATATCTCTGTTGCCTTCTTTTTGAGATTCTGAATATAGAAGACATCTGGTGCATTCTCTATATTGAATCTGAATTGATCCATGCAATCTGACGCCATGCTTACCCAGTTAATCCACTTCTTTGGATTTTGACTGATATACTAGGATAGGGCGTCTCCAGTGAGGCTCCTCATGAATAACTTCATGCGGATTCTTTCATATTTACCAACCCCAACGAGATTTCGCAATACATCCTTAGATATACCTTTGGATCACCTGTTCCATCAAACATTTCGAACTTAGGAGGTTTGTAACCCTCTGGCAGTTCTACGTCTGGTTGAATACACAAATCCTCATAGTTCAAACCTTCGATGCCTTTACCTCCTCAATACCTTGGACTCCACTTGTAAGCTTCTTAAGTTCCTCTGCCATGTTCTTGAAGAGCAGGTCCTTCTCGGCTGATTCTGGTGTGTACGGGGTTTGTTGTGAAATGTGGGGTAAAGTTTCTACGTATATAGGGTTGCTTTGGTGGTCTCCAAGGATTTGGGTGTAGTGGTGATCATTAGTTGAGTTCTAGGGATCAGGAGTAGATTATGGTGCATTTTGAGGAGTGTGGTAGGTGGTAGTTTGTGGGTACTGGGTCGGATGATGATGATGTTGTGGAGGAGTTGGTACTGGTGAAGGATTAGGATTTTTAGGGAGGCATGGCATTTTGATGAGGTGTAGGAGGATTTTATGGGTGCTGGTTTTGTGTGTTTTGAGGAGGTGTTGGGTTTTTGGCATTTTGTTGGTTTATTTCGGGGATATTCAAGGTGGGGGAAAGGTTTGCCAAGTTACGGACCTGCTCAAGTTCCCCTTGTAACTCTAGTATCTTTTTCTCTAACCGCAAAAACAAGCCATTAAGCGATGGAGTACTTCGACCATCCAAAGTTTTGAAATTCTTTGCATGTGTTGCGTTGTCTTTCCTGATACCACTCATATAGTCCATCTTAGCTTTTTCCTTTGTTCTTAAGATCGCTTGGAGGAGGAGGAGGTGGTGGAGGACCTCTAGATCTGGTACGATATTCTGATGATGCCAGTATGCATGAACCAACCTTAGGGGATGGGAATAAACAAAGAAATAAGAAAAGCAAAAGGTAAACAAGTTAGTAGGGAATAGTAAAAGGATATTTGCAGTATTTAAACACATATTGCGAAATTGTAAATTTGCGTCCTAATTTGGGGGACCTCATTGTGCCTGAGGTAGGCCTAGCGATATATTAGATTTGGAGAAAGCTCGATGCCAATAATTGCGTCATTTCATTAATATGATAAATGACCAAATCTCTACTAAAATGACAATAATTATAAAGATCAACTAGTGACATTTTCCTTATTACAATCAGAATCTAAAACGAATCTAAAAATAAGTAAATATAAATCCCAATTTACTTGGTCCTAGAGGGGCTGATAAATAGGGATTTTAGCCTATTATTTGCTCTCTTTTACATGGGTTTTGGGTTAAAAATGCGAAAGTATTCCTGAAAACTAACTTAATGTGCTTGTTTGCAGGGTTTGTTCAAAATGAGGCAAAGAAGCCATAATCAACTCATGAAGGACTCAAACTTGCACAAATCCAAGGTTTGGAACAAGAGCGCTGAGAGCGGTAGAAAAGTGCAGCCGCGTAAGGACCAACGCTAAAGCGGCCACAAACACACAGCCCGCGAGAGTGAGGTTTTGAGCACAAGACTCAACGCTGACTGCGATGGAAAAGCGCAGCCACAAAATCTTTGGCGCGGCCGCGATGGTTATTACATTGAGAGCGTGATTCAGGGTTCAGAGACTTCAACTCAGGCTTAAATGAAGAACGCGGTCTGTGTCCAAATTACGCGGTCGTGAAGGAAGCTCACACCGACGTCATCAATATTATGCGGTCCGTGAAACTAAGCCAACCCAAGCCCATAATTGATGAAATGTGGACCGCGCTCACTATTACGCGGCCGCGAAAGCCCAAGCGCAGACGCGGTCAAAATTACACGTCCGTGAATCCTCCGCAGGGGCATTTTTGTTATAAAATTTCAACATAGTATAAATAGATCTTTTTAACAATTTTAGGTTAAGTTTAATTTAGCCTAGTATGTGAAACCGCTGGTGTTCCCATTTTGGTAAATTTTAGAGTAGATTTACCTTAAAACTTTAGAATTTCATCTTTCAATTTAATATTATGGCTTATATTTCATCTTTATCTTTGATTTCTGCTATTATTATGAGTAGCTAGACCTCATAGCTAGGGTGGTGCCCCAACCCTAGTGTGGGTATTTAATGGGTCTTGAATTGTAGGGCTTAATTGGTTATGGGTTAGTCATATTTATCCTAATTCATGCTTTAATTGTAGAATTAATGGTTGCAAACACTGATTCATGCCTTTGTGACATAGGATATTCTTGAGAGAGAGGGACTAAGTCTAGAAAAAATAGGCTAACAAGTAATTCGGGTGAATACAAGAGATTGATAACCCCAATTAAAGGGTTAAACCTAAAGATAGTAATACCCGACTTGAGAAAATTTCACTTGCATTGCATGAACACCCATTTGGGTTTGGGAAAGCCAGATCGAGCAAAGTCACTCAAAACTACCGAGAGGTATAGAGTGATCACTTTTGTGTGATGGTTATATCACGATCCTAATCATAACAAGCTTGTCCTAGATTCCTGATACTCGTTAGATACTCACCTAGGCGGAAGTCACTTCCTAGTTCTCTTTAACACTTGAAAACTTTCACCAAAAATATTGTACTTAGCTTACTCTTAGAATAAAATAGTATAAAAATTATAATAGAATCAATAACAACAATGTCTGGAAGTGAAATTAAGAACAACACATGCATCTAGATTAGTTAGATACCCAACTCCAAGCCAAATTAACTGCCTGTGGAAATAGATCCCGAACTTGTTGGGTAAAACTGCATCGACCATTCTTCTCTACTATATAGTGGCGTAGGGTTGGAACCGATCACTTTTTGGCGTTGTTGCGGGAGAGTTAGATGGCTTTGGCTATCTATCTAACTATTTGTGTGTCTTGTTTTTCTTTCCTTCTGTGTTTCTTTAGGTACCAAAATGCTCATAATGATGCTTTCGAAAATATTCTCCTGGGGCATGAGGTAGATAACAATGGTGAGGATGAGATTAATCTAGAACCTCAAGTCCAAAGAAGAGGCCTCCAGGCCAATGACAATATTCCAAACCCTCCCCCAGCTCCTCCACGGGCAGCACACCGACTGCTTCCAAATGAAGTTTATGCTAGTGCAATTGTCCTGCCCCGGATTCAGGCGGACAATTTCCAAATTACAAATGTCATGCTGACCCTATTGGAGAAAATAGGTTTCTTCACTGGCGCTCCCCATCAGAATGCATATAAACATCTAAAGGGTTTTGTAGACACATGCTGGGGGAGAAAGCAGACAAACGTGTCAGAGGATGCTCTAAGATTGAGACTTTTCCCCTTTTCACTTAGAGGGAAATCTTTCGATTGGCTCGAGAGGCTACCCATCCATTCCATCACCACTTGGGATGAGTTGGCGGATAAGTTCATGGCCAAGTTTTTCTCACCCGGTCATATGGAAGTATTGAGGAATGAGATCTTAGCCTTTAAACAAGAACCTAATGAACCCCTACAAGAAATCTGGGAGAGATAGCAGACTATGGTCAAGGAATTCCCCAACAATGACATGATTGAAGCAATGATGCAACCGACATTCTATAAGGGTATTAATACGACCAATCAGTGTGTGTTGAATTAGCTATCAAGGGGAAATTTCATGAAAGTGTCTTATGCTGAAGCATGTGACATACTTGATGAGATGGTTGACACATCCTCAACTTGGCAAAGTTGGGCAAATGTTCCCCAGGATGATCCTAATGTCATTCATCTTCACAAGGAACTTCATGACCATGGACAATCCATAGCCGAGTTGACAACTACTATGAATCAGTTAGCAAAGGCCCAGCTTCAGCAAGTTCAGGGACCAAGACAAGTAAACGCCATGGAAGGGGTGAATTTAATGGTCAACAAGAGGAGGCAACGTGGTCAACAAGTGCAAGGCAATCAAGATCAATATGAGCAAAGTGGTAGTGTTTACAACCAAGACGAGTCTTATGATGACCAAAGTAAAGAAGTGTTATATGCTAACAACTATCAAGGACAACGGAGCAATGCTCCAAATCAACAATGGAGATCGCAATGGAACAATCAAAACTGGG
The DNA here is from genome assembly GCA_005239505.1 of Nicotiana paniculata. Taxonomy (NCBI): domain Eukaryota; kingdom Viridiplantae; phylum Streptophyta; class Magnoliopsida; order Solanales; family Solanaceae; genus Nicotiana; species Nicotiana paniculata. The sequence goes on along the minus strand of ML340898.1, from coordinate 19,227 downwards.
GGGAACCAAGGCCAAGGGAATTGGAATAATGGAAACAACAATAATTCGAACAATTGGGGGAACAACAACCAAAACTGGGGAATTCAAGGAAACAGCAATAGCAATTGGAGTGGCAACAACAATAACAATAGGGGAGGTAATGGAAACCGGGGGTCGGTCTTTCAAAGACCTCCGATGTATCAACAACCCAAAAATATGCCTCCAAATCCGTCTCAATGGCAAACTTCTTCAAATAATGAGATGGGACGGATAGAGAGTATGTTCAAACAAATAATGGAAAGGAATGTCGACTCTGATGCCAAAATAGCTTCCCATACCACCTCAATCCGCAACTTGGAAGTACAAATAGGTCAAATTTCTCAAGCATTGAATACTCTCCCTAAGGGGGCACTACCAAGTGATACAGTAGTAAATCCGAAGGGTGGGAACAATACAGGCCATTCCATGGCGGTGACCACAAGAAGCGGTAGGGGTGGAGATGCAAGTACCTCTAATCCGAAGAACAATGTGAGTGATAATGTTGTATTGTAAAATGATGATGGCCCAATAATTTATGAGCAAGTGAATGATGAGAATTTGAATGATGAAGTGAGGATCAATATTCAAGACAATGGGGAGGATACTCAAAATGATGTGAACCCGTCTAGGGAACACGTGATAGACATATCGGAAACAGTAGTGTCCAAAGTCAAGGCTCCTTTTCCAAGGCCTCCTCCACCTTATCCTCAAAGACTTGTCAAGAAACATAATGAAAATCAATTCAATAAGTTTATTGAGATGATGAAAAGCTTGTCAATCAATGTGCCCTTAGTGGGAGCTCCTAAGCAAATGTCGGGATATGCCAAGTTCATGAAGGACTTGGTAACTAAAAAGAGATATATGAATTGTGAGACCATCAAAATGACTCATCAAGTGTGTCATTGTGCACTCGATGGCTCCAAAGCTTGAAGACCCGACGCCTTTATAATTCCATGTACCATTGGTAGTGCTGATTTGCAAAAGCCTTGTGTGATTGAGCGCAAGTATTAATTTGATGCCATACTCCGTATTCAAGACACTAGGTATTGGAAAACTGAGAGCTACTTCAATGAGATTGCAAATGGCGGATAGAACAATGAATAGGCCGCTTGGTATTTATGATGATGTTCTCATCCAAGACGAAAAGTTTATTTTGCTCGCTGATTTTGTGATTATCGACTGTGAAGTCGACTATGAGGTGCATATAATATTGGGGAGACCTTTCCTAGCAATGGGGAAGGCATTACTTTATGCGGAAGCAGGGGAGCTCACCTTCCGGGCGGGCGATGAAAAAATTGTATTCCATGTGTGCAAATCAATGAGGCAACCAAATAGTAATGAAGTTCGCTCTTTTGTGGATCTTGTGACGGTGGTGATAGTTGATGACACGAGTGCCATGATCAATGTGGAAGACCTTATGGAAGTTGTGTTGTTGAACCATGAGGATGATGAAGGGAAGGCTTGGTTGAATGTGCAAATGCCTTGCAAGAAATGGGATCCTACTCATATGGGCCCCACAAACTCTCCTTGGACTTGGAAAATTGAAAGACTCCACCAACAAAGCTCTCGATCGAGGAGCCACCGACATTGGATTTGAAGCCTCTACCTTTGCACCTTAGGTATGAATTCTTAGGACCTTCTTCTACATTACCTGTTATTCTTTCTGCTAGCTTTACTAAAGTGCAGGTAAACTCCACCCTTGAGGTGCTTCAAAGAAGGAAAAAGGAAATTGGATGGACTCTAGCTGAGATTCGGGGTATAAGCCCCGCCTTTTGCGTGCACAAAATTATACTAGAGGAAGATGCCAAACCTTCCGTGGAACATCAAGGAGGTTTAACGAGGCTATGCAAGAGGTCATCAAGAAGGAAATTATCAAGTGGCTAGATACAGGGGTTGTGTATCCTATTTCGGATAGTGCATGGACTTCGTCGGTAAAATGCGTGCCGAAAAAGGGGGTATGACCGTGGTCACAAATGAAAAAAATGAGCTGATCCCACTAGGACTGTGACCGGATGGAGGGTATGCATGGACTACCGAAAGCTGAACAAAGTGACCCGCAAATATCATTTTCCATTGCCCTTTCTTGATCAAATGTTGGACAGACTTGCCGGGCAGGCCTACTATTGCCTTTTTGATGGGTACTCAGGGTACAACCAGATTCTCATTGCACCGAAAGACCAATAAAAACTACATTCACATGTCCGTACGGAACATTTGCATTCACACAGATGTCGTTCGGTTTGTGTAATGCATAGGCTACCTTTCATCGTTGTATGATGGAAATAATTATGGATATGGTGGAGGATTTCCTCGAAGTTTTCATGGATGATTTTAGTGTTGTGGGTGACTCATTTGAAGAATTCTTTGAAAATCTTGACAAAGTGTTGGCCCGATGTGAAGAGACCAATCTAGTGCTTAATTGGGAAAAATGTCACTTTATGGTCGAGAAGGGCATTGTCCTCGGCCATAAGATCTCAAATAACAGAATTAAAGTGGACAAGGCAAAGATTTAAGTGATTTCAATGCTCACTCGTCCTACTTCCGTCAAGGGAGTTAGGAGTTTTCTTGGGCACACGGGGTTCTACCAAAGGTTCATCAAATGATTTCTCAAAAGTGGTGAACCCCTTGTGCAAGCTGCTAGAAAATGATGCAAAGTTTGTGTTCAATGAAGAGTGCATGAAAGCTTTTGAGATTCTTAAGTATAAATTGACAACCAGTCCCATCATTACCGCACCCAATTGGATCTTACCATTTGAGCTCATGTGCGATGCTAGTGATGTTGCGGTAGGAGCGGGTTTGGGGAAAAGGATAAATAAGATATTTCATATGGTTTATTATGCAAGAAAAATGATGAATGACACCCTAGTAAATTATAGGGTGACGGAGAAAGAGTTTCTAGCCATTGTGTTCGCCATGGAAAAGTTCAGGCCATATCTCATGGGTGCCAAAGGATTGTTCACGCCGATCACGTGGCACTCCGTTACTTGATGACCAAAAAGGACTCGAAAGCTAGGTTGATGAGATGGGTTCTTCTACTTCAAGAGTTTGACCTAGAAATCATTGATATTAAAGTAAGTTAAAATAAAGTGGCGGACCAATTGTCCCGCTTAGAAGAGGAGGGGAGGCCCCACGATGGCCTCGAAATTAATGATTCGTTCTCGGATGAACAACTCATCTCCGTGTCTTTGAATAATATACCTTGGTTCTCGGATGTTGCTAATTTTATTGTGATAGGCATTGTCCCAAGTGAGCTCTCTTCTAACCGAAGGAAGAAACTCAAATGGGACAACTTGGATTATTATTGGGATGAGCCCTGATTGTTCAAGATTTGCAATGGCGGTGTCGTTGATGTGTCATGGAAGAGGAGAACATGAGTATTTTTTATGCTTTCCATTCATCTCCATACGGTGGTCATCATGTGGGGCGAGAATTGTTTCCAAGGTTCTTAGTTGTGGATTTTATTGGCCAACACTGTATAAAGATGCAAGTGAGTTTGTCAAGAGGTGTGATGAATGACAGAGAGTTGGGGGAATCTCCAAGAAGGATGAAATGCCTCTTACCACTATTCTTGAAATTGACATTTTTGACGTGTGGGGCATAGAATTCATGGGGCCATTTGTGATTTCTTGTGGTAACACTTACATTCTGGTTGCTATTATTTATGTTTCCAAGTGGGTTGAAGATGTGTGTTTGCCCAACAATGAAGCAAGGAGTGTGGTGGCATTCTTAAAGAAAAACATCTTCACAAGGTTTGGCACTCCTAGGGCGATCATCAGTGATGGGGCTTCTCATTTATGCAACAAGGCCTTCGACAATTTACTTTCAAAGTATGGTGTCAACCATAAGGTGTCAACCCCTTATCACCCCCAAGCCAGTGGACAAGTTGAGCCAAATTTTTCCTAAGGCAAGTTTCTTTCTTTTTAATTTTGTTCTTAGGTTAGGCTTTGTTTTGAACTAACTGGTTTTGAAGTTTGTGTAGGAATTGTGTGTGCAGTGTAGAACTTTGGCTGGGGAAAATTCTCACCGGAAGCGGACTTAAAAAGCCCAGAATATCAACTCTATGAAGTTTTATTCGCGTCCGTGTTCGTAATTTCGTGGTCCGCATTGATCTTTTGTGGTCACGCTCGTTTTTCCGCTCCTAATGCCTTGGAAATTGAAGCAGACACTCAAAGCAGTAAAAGCACGGACCACGGTGGAATTCTGCGGACCGCGCTCAGGTAAGCTGGTGTGTCCCCATTCTTTTGGTATAAATAGAACATCCTTAGGACTTTTATCTTTTTCGACCCTCGAACTCTCAGCACAATTAGAGCACTATTTTGTCCTCCTCTTCTTTGAAATTAAATCTCATCTTACTAATCAAGAGTAAATCTCTACTACAGTTCTACAATTGGTATGTTCAAATCCATGATTTGATTTTAATTTTTTCCTTTCTTTCCTCTTTATTTTACTTTTTCTCTTTAATTAGGGTTAATTACTTGCCATGTTCTCAAATTGATGCTAAAAATTCATGTGGGTACTGTTTAATGCCTAATGGGGGATAGGGTTATTACCTATGCCTTATAATTGAACAATTTTTTGCACTTGGTGAAAATCCTATGTTTAAATTATTCATCAGTACCCGTTAGGGTTGAACTCTGCGGTCCACGGTCCATTTTACGCGGTCCGCGTTCATGATTTTGTGAGAGTTGAGCATGCTTTTAAGTTCGCAGACGCGCTGATTTTTCCGCTGTCCGCGATTGACTTTACGCGGCCGCGTCCATAATTTCACGGTCCACATTCATGAGCTTCAGAGATTTTACCAATTGGTTCCGCGGATGCATTTACTTTTACACAGCCCGCGTTTGTTGATTCATAGCCGCTCCCATTATTTCGCGGTCAGTAGAAGTCACTCTTCAGAGAGTTGGTAGTCTGATTCTAACTCTTTCACGGTCGCGGTCACGGTCACGCTCCTTTTTATGTGGTCCGCGATGGACCTTCTGTGGGCGCGCCCTATTTTTTTGCGGTCCGCTGTGCACTATTTTGGGAATCATTGTTGCATTTCAATTGCATTTCTTTAATGATACATTGAACCACAATGTTAATGCTCTTTCACTAATTGTGTATGCAGATAATGGTGCGATCTCGTGGTGGTTCTGAAAATCGCAAGGGAGGGGAGAATCCTCCCGAGGCCGGGGCAGAGGGAAACAGACTGCACCCTTCGCACCTAAAAGGGTCATTGGCAAGAAGCAAACCCTTAGACCACCCACTCCCGACTCATCTGATACTAGTGAGTACCTCCCATCCTGGGAGATTTCTGAAAGGGAAGCTGCACAACCTCAACAAGAGGCCCATTCACAACCCTAGCGCCTCATCAATGAATCTACCTCTTTGTCTGAGTCGTCTGATGGCTCAGAAGAAGGTAGTGAAACTTCAACACCATCTACTCCGCCTGCTGCAACTCCGGCCTCAACAACAGTTGTTCCTATAAATCTTGATGAAGAAGATGTTCCGGATGACGGGAGAGGAGGTGATACCCAGGTAGGGGGTTTGGTTAGATCAAGAAAGACCGCAGTATGGCAAGATAGGTTTGTCAGTGAGAAAGCCTACCAAAAGTTCCGGGAAGGGTGGCCACAAAGGTCGCTCACCCTCGAGAGGCAGTTCATAGAAAGAGATCTTCTACCCCAAAATCCCAATGTGAAGAAGCAATTTGATGAAAGAGTGGGGTGGAAATTCTTCACTAGCAAGCTGCCGGACCTAGTCAAAGAATTCTACGCCAATGTTGCCCACATCAAAAAGGGAACCTATGTGACTAAGGTACGGAACAAGAAAATACAGTTTGATGGCAAGACACTGAACACATATGCCGGGTTCGATGGTGTGGATGAATCTCTATACTTGGAGAAGGTGTCACTAGATGAGGTAGCTCGTCCATGGCTTGTAGAGGTGATAGACATCCCAGGGAAAACATCATCTTGGCTTACACCTGGGTTCCAAATTGCTAGAAACACTCTGAGCTTTGAAGAAATAGGGTGGTGCACCGTCGTTTGCCGCCGGCTAGACCCATCCCAACATGATAGTGATATCCCAGTCTGCCGGGGAATCATTGTGGCTTCTATCATGGAGGTGTACCCGATAAATGTGGGAAATCTCATGGCCAGAATCATCATCAAAGCTATTGGGGAGGAAGAAAGATCATACCCCTATCCAAACTTTCTCACCATGTATTTAGAGGACCAAGAGGTAGAAGGGAAGAATTTTGACAAAAAAAGATGAAGCCAAAAAGGCCCTTCTCATGGTATAGCCTTCAGGGAGCAGACAACCCCAAGTTCAAAGGCAAAGACACTACCTCCACTGGCCAGTTTGAAGAGCCAAGGGTAGTGATTACTGGGTCCAAGCCTTCCACAGCTAAAGGTTCTTCTACTGCTATGCCACCTCCACCATCTGGGCCATCTGCCTTTGCCCCATTATCTGTGCCTTCCTCCTCAACTTGCCCTCAGATTGCACTGTAGGTTAATCAGACTCTATCCGGCATAAACAACTAGATGCAGGTAGCTGCATCAAAGCTATATGCCTTATCCAATGTAGTCGCATCATAGGTAGCTCCAACACATCTTCAGATGCCTCCATCAGTGGAGGATTTATTGCAGGAGCTTCTAGCCAACCAAAAGAAGATCTTGGACAACCAAAAGAAAATCCAGGAGGCATTGGATACTCATGCCAGGTGATCAAGGAGCTGGGAAACCAGGTCAGAAAGATGAAGAAGACTCAAGCTTCAAAGGAGTCGGTGGAGAAGCTGAAGAAGGAGGTAGAGAAGTTCACATCGGCCGGAGACCTCCCACTTGATTTACTTATGGAGGAGACTGCCCCTGCAGCATAGATAGCACAGGCATCCGAGCAGGAGGCGGACAGAGAGCACAAGAGGAGATTTGTGGTGCCCAGTTTGAGGATTTGGAGATACAGTTGGAGGATCCTGATAGAGCTGATGAGCCTACACAGTCTGAGGACCCAGCTAGTGTGCCTGACCCCATGCAGACAAAGACCACATAGTGAGTTTTCTTTACTCTTTATCCCTTCCCTAATCTTATTTTTTATTTTATCATTAAGGACAATGCTAACTTCTATTTGGGTGGTGGTCTTATTTTGATTTAATTACTGGCATGTAATAATTATGATACCGTTTTTATTTATTTTTACTTTTCGTTATTTTTCACTTTTGGTATATATATAACTTTACCATTCCATGTATTTATTCTTTTCACTCCCTTATTGTATATATTCATTTTACTTTCTATAGTTTACTTTATAACTTCTTTTGTAATTTTCCTTAATAGCTTAGCTTCGTATTTCCTTTAGTAGCTTCTTTTTGAGTTTGTAGCTTCTTTTTACATTTCTGCATGATCAATAAGCCTTTGGTTTTCTTAATGCCACGGTTCTTTCCAAATATAGATATTGTGTGAACCGGGTGGCTCTTCCCAACGATGGATGGCGTGACAACCTTCTTAAGGGATTGGGTCTATTTTTTTTTTTTTGATATATAGTAGTAATGAATAAAAGTGTCTCAAGTAGGCTTCACTTGGTACTAACACATTTACCTTCGACCTCATGGTTAGAGACAAGTTGGTTGACAAGAATAGTTCTATTTATGACCTTTAGACTCTTGAGTTGACTAAAACTATCATCAAGTGGTTTTTGTGAGCCATATGTGATCTTCAATCTTAACTAGGGTTGTTGTGGGCCCTCAACTCTGTTCTCTTTAACAATGTGGTAGCTTGAGAGGTGAGGTATTGAATTGCAAGTCCAAGTCTCGTGCCAATAAGTCTAGAACTTGCCCTGAATGTTTTTCTAGGCGAAATCCTAAGTGTAGCTCAACTTGAGAAGTGATTGTAGGCTCTCCTTGGACCCATTTGAACTTTGAGAGCTTTCATAGCCTACCAATACGATATAACTAATGAACCCCTTTTGAGCCTAAACCTTTTTAATTCAATAGCCACATTACAAGCCTTTATCCATTTTACGATGGCCCTCTCTTGGCACCCAATATTTCCTTAGCATTCATGTTGAACAATAGGCAAAATCATACGTTTGGGGGAGATGTTACACCCCATACTTTAATATTAGGATAAGTTGTAGTAATCCATATGAGCTTGAAGGGATTAAGACCATTCATGATATTTTAGAGGATTTGTGACTATGTTATCATAAGACCCCGAAAGTTTTACAACTTTTCAAAATTAAGTCAAGAAAAATAACATTAGGCTAGTATTATCCTTGTGAACGTTTAAAACATAACTAGCAAGTTTATTTGTTAGAAATGCAAACTTTCTTAGTTACACTTTTACTGAAAGTTAAATTGTCCTTCCTCGCCCCATATTTCTGGAAAATTCATATTCACATATCTTCTTAGGCATGATATTTGTCGTTACATTTTAAGAGTTCTAATGTTGGAGTTGGACATAATTTTAAGCACCATATTATTGTACTCCTATCCGTATCCCAAATAAAAAAATCTACGAGACAACGAGCATGACTCTTCAATTTGCACCCGTATATGTATTGATTTTATGTGGTACCGCGCGACTGTAATAATACGGTGTATAGAGTGTATTAAAAATAAGTAGAATTTTAAGTAATTTGAGACACTTCTTAATTATGCGGGTAATTGGTTAATTACAGGGTAACATGACACTACCTCATTACCTAATAAGTGGATAAAGATTAACATTTACCACCCCATCCCCACGTGGCAATAAGCCACTATTAATACATATGACTAAGTAGTCATATGAGCTGAGGTGGCTATCCAACGTGTAAGACATTCATCCTAATTCAAAGTTGGTCTCATTTATACAAAGTTGGTGTCATTTGGACATAGAATAGAAAAGAGATCAGATACCTTTCCTATTAACGTATAATACATTCCTCCTAATTCAAAGTTGGTCTCATTTATGCAAAGGATGGCCAATTTTTCTCAAAGGAGATTGTATGCTCTATCGTTTGTTGGTGCTATAAGCTCTCTTCTTGGATGTTCTTTAGTCCTTGTAGACGATCTCCTAGAAATAGATTTTTGTATTGACAATAATTAAGATTTAACCATATCATATCTTATACATGTGCTGATTATAGTATTTGTATTACATTGGTGATGAGCACCTGTTCTGAAAATCATCATAATAGTTCACTAATGTATTTATAAGAGGTCTTTTACAACTCGTGTGTTGGAGGGATTGTCAAGATAATTGGCTCATATGTTAAGGCTAATCCTTCTTTCTTTTGGCATGATCCAAGAAACGATACGTAAATGAAATGCTATTCCATAATTGGTTATACTCTTAGCAGTTAAGGATGTCTATGTTATTCATTCGTGTAAAGTGATATTCAAGCATGTCTAAGTATGTTTCTAAGTCCCTATTGAGGTATATGATAGAGATGTTAATGTTTGTAAATGAAACGCATCTTCATTTACCACCAAGCTACGACCGGTCGGGCAGTCATACATTTCAACCGAGCTACGGCCGGTCGGGCAGTTATGTATCATTATTTACCACTGGGAAGTCATGTATACACATTTACCACCGAGCTATGGCCGGTTGGGCAGTCATGCATTTACCATCGCGCTACGGCCGGTTGGACTGTTATCACTCATCAGTTGGGCAGTCATGCATTATACGATATGGATAATAGATTCAAATAGAAGTATTACATATATAAGTATAAGTATGCATATACGGTGGAACTTCAGAGATTCAAGTTGATTCTTATATGTCTTTAATTAATGTTGACTTATTGTTACGTTTCAATTATGCCTTACATACTCGGTACATTATTCGTACTGACGTACTTCTGTTGGGGACGTTGCTTTCATGCATGTAGGTATAGATAATCAGATTGCCGAGCCCTCATGGTAGATGAGATTGACTTCAGCAGGATCGGTAAGACTCCACCTCATTCGGAGTGTAGCCGAGTCTATGAATCATAGTGACAATTTTTTTTTGCAGACTTATGGGTAGGCCGGTACCCTGTCCTATATGATGTCAAATAATCTTAGAGGCTTTGTAGGCAAAGGTTCATTTTGTACAGTATGTCAGAGGTCTTGTCGGCCCATATGTATTTATGTTTTAAGAATGATAGTTTATTGATACAGTGTTTTCCACCTACAATTGTACACTATGAGTTGTGTCCACGTGGGCCCATGATAGTTACGAAAGGAATGAGTTCATCTAACTTGACCTATGTATGTTCTAGATTTGGTCGAATGATCATGAGTTGCATAATGGTTCGCTCGGGCCAGTGCGACACCGGGTGCCAGCCACGCCTCCCCAGGTTTTGGGCGTGATAGGAGGGACGGGGAACTTGAAGTAATGAAAGTTTCAAAGAACAGAAAGAATTTATGAGAAATAAAGGCAAAGAAAAGGATGAAAAGCTAAAAAGAAATATGTCAAAAAGAAAGAAAAGGTTGAAGGGATTCAAAGAGAACAATGTTGAAACGAATGGAATGATGAGGAAAGGAGAAAATGATCGTCATGAGTAAGAAAGAGTGACAATATGTCTCTCTAGTTCCCCTAAGGAAGAAGAAAATGACTCAAAGAGTCAAGAAGGTATGAGCCGAAATGAGAAAATGGAGTGCTTAATAAAAGATGAACCCATCATAGTTCGTTATGACCTACCTTGATCCAAAAGCCTTCATTACATTCCACTTAAGCCTTATATTATTTCAGGTTGAGTGAGCTTACATTTGTGGTGATTTACATAAGGGGCAAGCCTATAGTACTTAGGGTCGGACTTGTGGCATTCTTTTGAGAGTGATGAGCGCACTTCTTTACAATCCTTGATTTTATGGATGTATTCTAAAAAGTGAGATTTGCTAAAGGAGAGTAGAGGAGGAGAATTCTGGGATCCACAATGCCCTACGTGAGAGAGCGAGCTTCATTGATGAATTGAGTCAACTCTTGATGCTCTTGCGTCACGTTAGAACTATGGAACTCAAAAGGTCATAGCATGATATTGTTGATAATGCATTTGTGTTGAGGGTAATTACTAGTCCCAATTGATGCTTGATGAAGTCACATTAGGACTGCTGAAATTTTCCTTTCTTTTTTCTTCCAGAGGTGGGAATTACCTTGTTTGCTTGAGGACAAGCAAAAGCTTACGTTTGGGGGAGTTGATAAGTAGAGATTTTAGCCTATTATTTTCTCACTTTTACTTAGGTTTTGGGTTAAAATGCGTAAAGGTATTACCTAAAACTAACTTAATGTGCTTGTTTGCAGGATTTGTTCAAAATGAGGAAAAGAAGCCATAATCAACTCATGAACGAGTCAAACTTGCACAAATCCAAGGCTGGGAACAAGATTGCTGAGAGTAGTAGAAAAGCGTGGTCGTGTAAGGACCAATGCTGAGGCAGCCACAAATATGCGGCCCGCGGGAGTGAGGTTCAAAGAGGCTGCTTTTGAGCACAAGAATCAACGCTGACCGTGATGGAAAATTGCGGCTGTGAAATCCCTGACACAGCCACGACGGTTATTCCGGTGAGATCGTGATTCAGGGTTCAAACACTTTACAACTCAGGCTTAAATGAAGAACGTGGTCCGCGTCTAAATTACGTGGCCACGAAGGAAGCTCACGCGGAGGCGGACGCGGTCAATATTACGTGATACATGAAACTAAGCCCGATCCAAGCACAGAATTGAAGAAATGCAGACCGTGCTCACTATTAAGCGGCCGCGAAAACCCAAGCGTGGATGCGGTTAGAATTACGCGTCCGTGAATCCTCTGTAGAGGCATTTTTGTTCGAAAATTTCATCTTAGTATAAATAGACCTTTTTGACAATTTTAGGTTAATTTTAGTTTAGCTGCGTACGTGAAACCACTGGTGCTCCCATTTTGGGCAATTTTAGAGTAGATTTACATTAAAACTTTAGAATTTCATCTTTCAATTTAATATTATGGCTTATATTTCATCTTTATCTTTGATTTTTGCTATTATTAGGAGTAGCTAGACCCCGTAGCTAAGGTTGTGACCCAACCCTAGTGTGGGTATTTAATGGGTCTTGAATTTTAGGGCTTAATTGTATATAGGTTATTGATATTTAGCCTAATTTATTGTTTAATTATAGAATTAGTAGTTGCAAACACTGAATCATGCCTTTGTGACTTAGGCTCTTCTTGAGAAAAAGGGACTAAGTCTAGGAAAATTAGGCTAACAAGGAATTGGGGTGAATTCAAGAGATTGATAGCCCCAATTAAAGGGTTAAACCTAGAGATAGTAATACCCGACTTGAGCCAATTTCACTTGCATTGCATGAACACCCATTTGGGCTTGAGAAAACCAAATCGGGAAAAATCACTCAAACTACCGAGAGGTATAGAGTGAGAACTTTTGTGTGATGGTTATATCACGGCCCCAATCATAACAAGCTTGTCCTAGATTCTTGATACCCATTAGATACTCACCTATGCAGAAGTCACTTCCCCAGTGCCTTTTAACACTTGAAAACTTTCACCAAAAATATTGTACTTAGCTTACTCTTAGCATACAACAGTATAAAAATTAGAATAGAATCAATCACAACAATGTTTGGAAGTGAAATTAGGAACAACCCATGCATCTAGATTATTTAGATACCCAAATCCAAGCCAAATTAACTCCTTGTCAAAATAGATCCCGACCTTGTCGGGTAAAACTGCATCGACCATTCCTCACTACTATATAGTGGCGTAGGGTTGGAACCGATCAGGGACCTTCTCCAAGATTAGCCTTCTTATCCCCATTAATCATATTCCCCAGGTCGCGCATGTCCAACAGCAGATATGCCCTTGCTAGATGTCCTCCTTCATTGCCCTCTACATTCTGACAATCCAAAACTCTTTTCCTCATCTTCCCCTCAAGTTTCATCAAACCCTGCTCCAAATACTCCAACCTCTCAGTTGATTTGGTAGCGATTCTTCTCCATTCATTGATTTCTTCCATGTCCACTCTGTGTTGTTCCAAATGTCTGGCCTCAAATTCAAAAACCCTTTTTCGCAACCTTCTGTATTTGACTTGCACCTCAGCAGCATCGTCTATGACCCTATTTCTCAATTCAACCCCTGGCTTGACCTCTCCTGCTATGTCATCGTCCAACCATGATGGGTAGAAGCACACATGACCGGCATGATACTGATATGGCTCGATATTATCCTTTTCTACAACAATCTTTAGATGCCACATGTGCTATGCCTCGAACTTAAATGGGATGGAATTCCCTTGGAATTCTACTTTTTAATGAACCATTTTGGAAACTCGTGGTATGACCTGTTTCCTCCCAGCTTGCCTCATGACTCTGATAGGACCATAAGGATAGATACCCCTTAATCCAATTATCACTAGATGGGGAACATCTCTGGACCTGATGATGAATTAACTACTAGGGAACCATTCGAACATCCACTTTACCTTGTCATTAGTCAAATTACTAAAGAAATGTACCCAGCTCACAGCGTTTCCCGATTTTGCAAACCTGTCTAAGATAAAAGTCATTCTCTTCGGAAGGTGATAAGCTATGTGGTCATCCCATGGTCGCCGTGAAAACTCTTAAAAGTATTTTCCTTTCTGAAGGTGTTCCAACAGCCATATTTGCAGCAACATATTGCAATCCTCAAAATGCCTATATCATTTTTTGCAATGGTCTAAGGCTCGGTACATCTCAACCACGATCATTGGGATAATAGTGTAAGTTTGCCCCTCAATTCCTTCCATTAGGGTCTTAGTGACCATTGCTAGGCGAGTGTGGATCCTTTCTCCTTGTATCAGGAATATCAACATCCCCAGAAAATAGACAATGAATACAAACACCCGACGGTGAGTCCAACCCAAAGAAGTGATGGCAAACTCATCATGATAAAGGCGATAGGACTTGTTGTGCCCATAAAGCTCGTAAAGAAAATCGAATGGCATGTAACATTTCTTCAGATAGACTAACTCATCATTTTTCCTGAAACCCATCCTCTTTAGAAAGCTTCGAGAAGTAGCATTTTCCAGTACCGACAAACCAGGTCTATCCCATGGGAGCCCAGCAAAGCCTCTTATTTCCTCTAGAAGGGGAGTCATTTCTATATCACCAAAATGGAATACGGCCCTCTTCTCATCGCAGAACATAGTAGCAGCCTCAATCAGTACATTGTTTGGCTGAATATCTAATAAGGAAGGTAAATTCCCGAGCACTCTTTTCACATGGTTTTTGTCACTTACAGAGAGATTTTCCCACCAATCTAGCAACAAAGGTGGGATACTTTGAACCATGCTGAACCTGGGAACTTCGTGCCTCATTTCTACAAAACAAATAAAGTTAGCCCTTTCCCCATCTGGATTCGACTATTTACACATTAATGATTAGCATATCGGCATGTTTTCTCCAAATAATGCACACATCATGATTTTACCCATTGGGACTATGGAAATCCCGACGGGCTTTGGAAAAGGCTTGCCTTAGAGAGTTACAAATTTGTACAACGTTCTAACCCATACTAGGTTTAGACATGATGCATGCACAGTTAATATTAGAGTGAGGGTTTCTAGAAGAGTTTAGACCGGTACCCTCAAGTGGGCAACTTGAGAGGGAAAGGCATGGAACCATCGATTGCACCGCTGATCGACTAGTTTTACTGCAAATAAGCTTTTCCAAATTTAAAAGGGTGATTTAAGAAGAGCGCGAACACTCATCAAGCACCGCTAGGGTATTAATAATGCACGAGTGGAATATGATGTGAAGCATGCTTCATGCGAAGATAAAATAACACATTGTCAAGTATTCTACATGATGAAGGTAGTAAATGCAGTATTAAATGGAACGTAAAAACATAAAAAGATAGATTTATAAGGAGGAAGTTAGTTCGCGCAATGCGTAAGAATTTCAATAAAGCAAACAAAGGGTAGGGATGGGGAGAGACATGATATAGCAAATTTAAAAATGATTCAGAGCAAGTGAACATGTCTTGAAAATAAAGGGAAAACGCATATTGTAACCAACTTAGGCAAAGATTTGCATATTAATACGAATTCACATAAAGGGAAAATAGGGAAAAGGATGTGCATGTAGCAATAAAAGGGAAACAGGAGTGGAATATTCATGTAATGGAAAAATAATAAAGACACGCTTATCAGAGAAGACTAATTCATATAGACCAAGTTTGCTATGGTAAGAGCCTAAAAATATCACCAACAGAGTCTCCATGTTGTCGCGCCTCTTTTTCTCGCGAAATCAGGTTTCGACACGTGACAACTCTTTTAAGGAAGGGTATTAAAAGAGAGAGTCACCACCTAACGGGTTTGAGGTGCGTTAGGGCACCTATTTGCAAGTAACTCTGGTTTAACCACTTTACATCACCAAAGATCGGGTAAGGAAAAAAATTACCTCGAGGAGAAGGTGTTAGGCATTCCTCGAGGTCCACAACAGTGGGTCCCGGTCGAACTCAAATTATATGAATTAGTCCAAATAAAGAGGAAAGATAAAATTGGGCAAATAAACAAGACAATTGGTTTTCGGGCGAGGTGGGGGGTCCTAAGTTTTTTAGCCTAAAGGATCACCCCATGCAACATAAATAATACTTCGTAACTCCCTCAAGGTGGGGTGTTACTCGTATTATTCCGCGGGCACAAACAATCATCTCCTGCTACCCGATTACTATCTTTAATTTATTTACCTAAAGCGTACTAATTGATTCTAAATCGTACCTTATGCGTGCACTACCCGTCCCATGTCTATAGTGTCATGACCCCAAATCTAAAATGGCCATGATGGCGCCTATCATGATACTAGGCTAACCAATTTACTGAGAATAACATAAGATTTTTCCATTTAATACATAAATTATCCGATATTTCATAATAATTTCCGCTTTTTAGCATTTCAAGACAGTAAAGAATGGTCAAAATATCTAAACACAACCCCAACACCTGGAGTCAACCGTCTTGAGCATCTAAGAAGTGATACAGTCTAATACTATTTCCTAGGAAGTAAGGTAAAATGACAGAGTAGGAACGAGAAAGGGCAGGTTGCGGACGCCGAGTAGCTACCTCACAATCTCCGAACAATGCTCCAAATAGGGTAGATCGACTATCGCTCAGCCCCGGTGCCTGAATCTGCACACAAGGTGCAGGGAGTAACGTGAGTACGCCAACTCAGTAAGTAACAATTATAACTAAAGACTTAAGTGCACTGACGAGCATATAAAAATCATGTAAGTTCATATAATAAACAACAGTGGAAATAAATAAATCAAGTCAGGAATATACATTATGAATATTTCATAAAAACTCCAGTTTTCCGTTTAAAGTCTCATATAAAATATTTTCTAGCATTTTTCATTAGAGGCTCAGTGTAAAGAAGAGTGAAATCAGTAGTTTCATAAAATATCAGCCCCCGGGCACAGTGTCACTCACAAATGAAGCCTCTTGGGCAAGCCTCTCAGTCACTCGTGACTCTACTCTCATAAGTCAATGCTCACACTCAGCACTCTCACTCAACAGGTACCATATATTACCGTTGCAGCGTGCAGCCCGATCCATAAATAGTCGCCTCCCCTCACTGGGGTGTACAGACTCCAGATGGGCTCCTACAGCCCAAGCTCTATATCGTTGCATCGTGCAACTCGATCCAATATCTCGCTACGACGTGCTACCCGATCCACATATATCTCGCTGCGACGTGCAGCCAGATCCATATATCTCTCGTTGCGGCGTGCAGCCAGATCCATATATATATATATATCCATATATATATATATATATATATATATATATATATATATATATATATATATATATATATATATATATATATATATATATAACGTTGCGGCGTGTATCCCGATCAATCACTATTCTCACAATACGGCTGTCGGCCTCACTCAGTCATCATCCTCACAAGCCACTCGGGCAAGTCAGTACAATTCACGGGGACTCAGCCCAAAAATATCTTTCATTATTTAAAAATAAAGTGATAAATAGGAATAAACAATGAATAGGTATAAATCCAAATCATGACTGATATTATATTTTCTATCAAAACAGTGTGAGAATAGTAGTAAAATACCCTTGAGGATCCAAACAGGTCGGCACAAGGCCCCAAACATGGCGTACATCTCGAAATATAGTATAAATCTCTAAAATACGGGATATAATATGATTTCAAATCAAATACGCGACTTAATAGTCTCTCGGGACGGACCAAGTAACAATCCCTACTGGTGCACGCCCAGACGCTCGTTACCTAGCATGTGTGTCACTTCATTTACCAAAACAATACGAAATACCGGGGTTTCATACCCTCAAGTGTAGATTTACAATCGTTACTTACCTCAAACCGGCCAAAATCCTAAGTGGCGATGCCTTTGCGTCCTGACTCGGCCTCCGATCGCTCCGAATGTAACAAAAATCAGTACTATAATATCAATATGCGATAAAAGAACAAAACCTACGCGAAAATTATCAAATTTAATCAAAAATCCCGAAATTGCCCAAACCCGGCCCCCGGGCCCACGTCTCGAAATCCGATAAAAATCATGAAACCAGAATCATTATCCTCTCACTAGTCCATACATACCCAATTTACTCAAATCCGACAACAAAATCTCATTCAAAACGTCAAAAATCCATCTCAAGATCACTTCCTCTTTTTCCCAAAATTTTCGCCCCAAGTCACAAATTAGATGATGAAATTAAAGACATAATCATGGGATTCAACAACCAAGTAAGAATCACTTACCCCAATGTTTTCCTTTAAATATCTCTCAAGAATCGCCTCTACCGAAGCTCCAATTCGTCAAAAATGAAAAATGGGATGAAGTCCCCTTATTTTATAACTTAAAGTTTCTGTCCAGGCTGCCCTCGACCTACCCTCGGTCATGGCCTCCATCTCGCCCTCGACCATGGCCTCGATCATACCCTCGATTTTGACCCCCTATATTATGAACCAACTCGAGGATGAACCACCCCGAGGATGAACCACCTCGAGGATGAACCACCCCGAGGATGAACCACCTCGACTATGAACCACCTCGATTATGAACAACCTCAAGGATGAACCACCTCGAGGATGAACCACCTCGAGGATGAACCACCTCGTGGATGAACCACCCCGAGAATGAACCACCCCAATGATGAACCACCCTAATTTTAGACAGATGTAGAAAAACCCAGAAAACTCATACCAGCCATCAACCAAAGTCCAAAAATGATCTGTTAACCACCCGAAAGTCACCCGAGGCCCTAGGGACCTCAACCAAACATGCTAACACATCCCAATACATTATCCGAACTTATTTGAACCTTCAAAACACTAAAAGATCATCAAAATACAAAATTACACACGGATTCAAGCTTAATAAGACTAAGAACTTCCAACTTCTATTTTTGATGCTGAAACTTATCAAATCACCTCCGAATGACCTGAAAATTTGCACACAAATCCAAAATGACACTACAACCCTGTTCCAACTTTCAGAATTCCATTCTGACCCCGATAGCTTATTTTTCACTGCAGACCGGAAATCGCCAAAAACTCAATTTCGCCAATTCAAGCCTAGTTCTACTCCGGACCTCCGAAAAATATTCTGAACACACTCCTAAGTCGCAATTCACCTAACAAAGATATCCGAGCCATAAAAACCACATTCCGAGGTCATTTACCTATAAGTCAACTTTTGGTTGACTTTTCCAACTATTAAACCATCTTAAGAGACTAAGTGTCTCATTTCTCACCACGACCACTCTGAACCCGAGCCAACCGACCCAACAGCACATAAATGAGTTAAACAACACATGGTAAGGCAGTAACAGGGAAAATAGGGCAAATCTCACGGAACGACCGACCGAGTAGTTACATTCTCCCCCTCTTAAACAAATGTTCGTCCTCGAACGTGCCCAGAGTTGTTCCAAAAACCACCAAAATTTCTGTGTAACCTACCATGTACATATCCGGGGGTGATCACATGTCACCCTATCCCATATAGGTCCTGATCCCGCTCAACTATGTCTTCTATAAAGACTAAATGGGCGTTGCAAATATAATCATGGGGTATTTTGCCCAGAGTCGATCCCTCAGAGAATTGACGTATCAAGCACGCTGTTTAAATTAGTACTAAGCTGTCACCTGATGTTTGTTAAGTTACTAATACTAAAGATTAAAAGCAAATATTAATTATACTAAGGTATAAACAATTGTAATAAAAATCTAAGGTTATAGTTTCCCCCACTGG
>ML340896.1:0-18729 GCA_005239505.1 Nicotiana paniculata | reverse complement strand
TTAATTAAGCCACGGTGACTAGGTATATTCCTATCCTAACCACAAATCCGCTCCCATGAAGGGTTAAGATCGCCTTCTCTCAATTCTTCTCTAATCTATATACGGCTTTCCCAAGCATAACATAGATAGTATATAGAACCTAACTGCTGGCCAGACAATTAAGCAATTAAACACAGAATTGAAGAAACAACCATATATTGAGTGAACTATAATCAAGGTTAAACTAATGTCGAACAACAATATTCACGGCTAAATCACAACCCCAAAACAATGGGTGTTTAGCCACTCATGCTAAAATTAAACAATTGCATAAGTGTTGAATTAATTGTAAATACTAGAAAAAGATGAAGAAAACTGATAATCCTTCGCTCCCTAGCAATTCCGTGTATATATTCTCTCCAAAGTGGCACGAATCCCCCAAAAATAAGCTTAGACTTGCTTTTATACGTGTTGGGTAGGGTTAGAGCCGAAATAACCATGTCCCAGGAAAAACAGGAAAAACCCACGTCACCGGCGCCCTGGCTAGCGCTGGGCGCCCAGCAGGGCGCTGCCCAGCCCTGCCTGTGGTGCCCAAACTCGAAAAATCCCGGTTTCGTCCGTTTTGGCTCTAATTTCCCGCGTTTCGCCCTCAATTGATCCCGAATCATTCATAAACATAAAAACACTTCAAATTAGTATAAATCATCACATTTAACATCTAAAACTCACGAAACAAAAGTAAAATATGAGGCGATAAACATAGAAATATGTACACTTTAAGCTAAACATCAACACACGAACCTATGATTTGGTGATGAAATCCCTCTTCAAAAATCGCCCAAGGTTGGATTCTATGGAAGAAAATATGAAAATGGGGTCTATTCCCGTTTGTTTACTGCTTTTAAAAGACTGGGCAAAAAACTAGCCTATACGTTCGCGACCAGGACAGTGAGTTCGCATAGGCTCCCCACCCATGCCCTTCGCGTTCGCATCACAAGGGATGTATTCGTACAGTATTAAAACTACCCAACCCCCAGCTCCCTCCTAAGGCACTGCGTTCGCGAGCTCCTGGGCGCATTCGCATAGAACAAAATTTGCCCCTTCCCCTTTTACCCTTCGTGATCGCATGGAAAGACATGCATTCGCATAGAACAAAAATGCACACACCAGATACAACAACTTACACCAGATTTCCTAAGTCTGAAACACCCTGACTTCTATCCGAAACTCACCCGAGCCTCGGGGCTCCAAACCAAACATGCACACAACCTCAAAAACATCCTACGGACTTACTCGTGCGATCAAATCGCCAAATTAACATATTAAACAACGGATTTAACATTAAAATCAAAAAAAAATTCCAAGACTTCCAAAGTATCAAATTTCACAACTACGGGTCCGAATCACGTCAAATGACCTCCGTTCTGACCAGATTTTACAGACACAACTCAAATATCATATTGAACCTATACCGGGCTCCAGAACCAAAATACGAGCCCGATACCATAAATTTCAAATATAACCAAATTTTTAAAAACTCATATATTTTAAGTAAAATAATTTCTTTCAAAAATTTATTTCTCGGGCCTGGGACCTCGGAATTCAATTTCGGGCATACGCCCAAGTCCCATATTTTCCTACGGACCCTCCGGCACCGCCGGATCACGGGTCCGGGTCCGTTTACCCAAGATATTGACAGAAGTCAACTTAAATTCAATATTAAAGGCCAATTTAGCTTTTTTCTCAGTTTTTCACATAGAAGCTTCTCGGATATACGCCCGGGCTGCGCACACAAAACGAGGTGAGATAAAATGAGGTTTTTAAGGTCTCGAAACACAGTTTTGACTTATAAAATGAGAGATGACTTTTTGGGTCATCACACCCTTCTACCCTTTTAGTTAATCCAGCATTAGCAAAGCTTTGTGATGATACTGATCAGGAGAGCAAAACATACAATCAAAAAGATTGTTGCAAGAAAATGCAGTCCTAAATTAAAGTAGGAATTAACTTTTATAAAACAATGTACTGTAATATTAAAGGTCAATATATAGACATATAACAAGAGACATAAAATAATAAAAATATAATCGGCTCCACAAATAAGAGTAAAGCATATTATAGACACTTCTTATAACATCAACTGAGAACATAAACAGATAAAAAAAATAGAATACTTAAACAAGCTAAGAAAAATATGAATATTGTGCATGGGGCGTGACTTAGTCCCAGAAGAACAATGATATATAATCTGTTTTCAAATCCTAAAGAAAGAAATGATATTTCAATCATTTCTCATAATTGACTAAACCCGCATCATCAGTAGTTTGGCATAGGATGTTAAATTTTAATATTCAAAATCTGAAAAGGCAGAAATAAGAAAATGGGAGAAGAGAAGGCTATTGATAATGAGAGTTTTGTTTTAATTACAAGTAAATGTATGGATATCAATTAATTAGGAGAAGAAAAAGAGATCGACTAAATGACATAATTATTATGACTATATAATATTTTCTTATTTTTGTACATTAATCTAGTAAAATAGTTTTGATAGATTTGTATTCCGGATAAAAATTGAAAGGTCAAGTTAAGAGAAAATGAAGAAATAGAATATAGAATGGTAAACGTTAGCTCTACTAGATACATGTATGGCAACTAATTGAAGAGACTCAACACCATTATTGATTAGTTGTTACTACTTATTAATAAATATTTTACCTTTTTGTTATTTTATAGAATGTAAGTTTACATTTTTGTAATTTTTTTATGTAGAGCTATATTTAATCGAGGGACAAACTATAACTTAGTTTCTCATGGATATATTGGTAATCTAACTTTAGGTATAGGAGTTTTCTACTTTTAGTATAGCTAGTTTCTAGACACGTGATTTGCACTTTTATCCCATATAACGTAGATAGCATAAATCATACTAAAACTGCAGTGTAACGAGAACAAAAATTTAAAGTTAAAAAATTAAAAACAACAATTAAACTCAAATATATAATTCCACTTTACTCTCGAAATAGTTTGTCCTACTTTCAAGAACACATCATTCTTTCCGATACATTCACCACAGAAAACAGAGATAAGACAAGAAACTATTAAGAGTGAGATGCTCATATGAAAATAACTTTTATATATATATATATAGATATAGATGTGTGTGTGTGTAAAAGACATTTATATGTGTGTGTGTAAAAGACATTTGGCAATAATAAAGAGTTCAAACTTCACCATACACGATATAGAAAATAAAATACATCCTAAGCGAAGAAAGAAAACAAATAATGATCATAAAGACATGTTGTATATAGAATCTATGAATAAAGTAAATTGGTAGATGGATAAGTAAAATTAATAGGAATCATTCGCCTTTGGACTGTTGCTACCACGGAAGAGAAAAATTTGAATGTGATAAATATAAAGCCGAGAATAACCATACCCAGTTAAAGACAACATGAAAAGCCTTCTTAAGCTGTAATGGTCGCGGACATTTGCAAAATTGTCAGAAAATGCTAAAAGCTTCATTCACATAATTTTACTTAAAACAAATACATGCTTTTGAGCTTAGTGACCTTCGAGATTTTAAAAGTACGTTCAATGATAAAAGAATGAAGGGATTAATGTTACTTTTTTTGTCACGATCCGAATTTTTCACTGTCGGGACCGTGATGACGCCTAACGTTGAACCAGCTAGGCAAGCCGACGTGAATGCTTAATTTACCTTACTCTTTATTATTATTATCAAATAACGGTGAAATACAAAACCAATATTCAAAACGAAGCAAAGTCTAATAACTTGATTAAATGCCATTACAAGAATCAAAATACTAAACCCAGAATTTGGTGTCACAACTTCACGAATTATCTATGAATACTACAAATAAGGGGTTTGAACAAAAGTAAATACATCTGTTTTTGGGATAACTAGAACAGAATACAAATGAAATAGAAGGGGACACCAAGGCCTGCGGTCGCCTGCAGGACTACCTCGGTATCTCCACGTGGACTGAAGGCAGCCTCCTCGCTCTAAGGTCTGTAAGGTCCTGTATCGGTATCTGCACAAAAGTGCAGAGTGTAGCATCAGTACAACCGACCCCATGTACTGAGTAAGTGTCGAGCCTAACCTCGGCGAAGTAGTGATGAGGCTAGGGCACGACAACCAAAACAACTGGTGCAGTTTAACAGAATACGGACGAGAAATAAGCAGTTAAGCATAAAGGAAAGGGGAACATGCTGAGGGGAGGAAATATAAAATAATGGAAATAACGAGATAAAGCAAAATTTAGATATCAATTTAAGCAACAGAAATAGTAATACGAAAACAAGTACACGACAACACCCTTCGTGCTTTTACTCTCGTCCTCACCATCAGAATCAATATATTCAGCACGACATCACCCTTCGTGCTTTTACCTCATAATATCATGGCACGACATTATCCTTCGTGCATTATCACTCATATCATGTCACGACATCACCCTTCGTACTTTTAAAATCACAATATCGGCACGGCATCACCCTTCGTGCATTAACATTCACTCAAAACTCACGCACGACATCATCATTCGTGCTTTCACACTCTTCCTCACCCAAACACATCAAATGACAGCAATCCAACAAGGAAAAATAACGGAGTAAACAGAAATAAAACTATAACGTCCCGGCAAGGGAATTGACAATGGAATCAATACCATCCCGCCAAGGGAAAACAGCTATATCCAATCTCACTTAGTACATAACTTCA
This sequence comes from Nicotiana paniculata, assembly GCA_005239505.1. Taxonomy (NCBI): domain Eukaryota; kingdom Viridiplantae; phylum Streptophyta; class Magnoliopsida; order Solanales; family Solanaceae; genus Nicotiana; species Nicotiana paniculata. The sequence goes on along the minus strand of ML340896.1, from coordinate 14,006 downwards.
CATAAAAATCTTCAACTGAAACTAATACTCCACACTATTCAATATCAAGGAATTTCCACCAACATGGATAACTATAAAGTGAAACTCAAATATTACTTACGAAAAACTACATAAATCACAATATTCGACTCACGGGCATGCTTGACACCAACGTATAGGTACTCGCCACCTCACCTATACGTTGAACATGATACTTACACATAGCAAATAGGACACAACACCTATTCCCTCAAGCTAAGGTTAAGCCAAACACTTACCTCGAATTCTACGACCAACTCAAGCCTCAATTACCGCTTTCCCTTTAGAATTCGCCTCCAATTCAATTGTATCTAGACATAACTAGCTTAATAACATTAATAAATGCTAAATAATTCAATCCCAAGGATTAATTATAGGTTTTCCATCATTCTTCCAAAAAAATCAAAAACCGACCCCGGACCCGCTTGGTCAAAACAGGAGGTTCAGACCAAAACCCAATCACCCATTCACCCACGAGTCCGAATATGTAATTAGTTTCGGAATCCGACCCCAAAACAAGGTGTAAATTCCAATTATTCAAAAAGCCCTAACTCTACCCAAATCCTCAATTTTCTACCCTTAAGAACATGATTTAGGCCTAGAAATCTAATGGGTGTTAATGGAAATTGAAGACAACGAGTCTAAGAACACATACCTATGAGTTTGTGGTGAAATCCCTCTTCAAAATTGCCCCTAAGTTACCTTGGTTTTGAAAATATGAAAATATGGCTAAAATCCCGACTTGCTACTGTTTTAAAAAAAAAGAACTGGACACTTACTCTATCCGTTCGCGTGCCTTCGCCGCGTTCGCATAGGCTTAATCCCCCAGGCCTACGCGTTCGCGGGCCACAGGCCGCGTTCGCACAGCATTATAGGCTACCCACCCCCAGCTCCCTTCCTACTCTATGCGTTCGCGTAGAGTAAACTCCCCAAGGCTCCGCGTTCGCACCTAGGTCTATGCGTTCGCATAGTGTAAACCAGCCCCCTTCCCTGTTTGTGCATTGCGTTCGCGTGGGTTACCACGCGTTTGCACAGTGTATTTTACCAGACACTAGAAACCAGTAATTACACCAGATTTTCTAAGTCCAAAAATACTCCGATGCCTATCCGAAACTCACCCGAACCCTCGGAGCTCCAAACCAAACATGTACACAACCTCAAAAAAATCCTACGGACTTACTCGTGCGATCAAATCGCCAAAATAACATCTTTAACAATGAATTTAACATATAAATCAAAGAAAAATCTCAAAAATTTCAAAGTATCAAATTTCACAAATATGAGTCCGAATCACGTCAAACGACATTCGTTTCTTATCAAATTTTACTGACACAACTCAAATATTATATTGACCCTGTACCGGGCTCCGGAACAAAAATACGGGCCCGATACCATAAATTTCAACTATAACCAAATTTTCAAAAATTCTTATATTTTCAGTAAAATAATTTCTTTCAAAAATTCATTTCTCGGGTTTGGGACCTCGGAATTCGATTCCGGGCATACGCCCAAGTCCCATATTTTTCTACGGACACTCCGGGACCGTCAAATTACGGGTCCGGATCCGTTTACCCAAAATATTGACCGAAGTCAACTTAAATTTAATTTGAAAGGCAAAACTAGTATTTTTCTCAGTTATTCTTATAAAAACTTCCCGGATATACGCCCGGGCTGCGCACGCAAAACGAAGTGAGATAAAAAGAGGTTTTCAAGGCCTCGAAACACAGTTTTAACTTATAAAACAAGGGATGACCTTTTGGGTCATCACATCTTTATTACAGTGTTTGTGGCCTCTTAAACTAAAATAAGCTAAATTAAATTGGATGAATTATATTTAGAGACTTATTTGGACTAAAACATAAGATGAGCCAAAAAGTAAGTCTATGAGTCATGCAAATATTTCAAGGTGTGTTTGGTATGATGGAAAATATTTTTCGAAAAATATTTTTCCATTTTCTACTGCACAAAATAGTTTGAAAATATTTTCCTAGATACCATATTTTTTTGAAATTGGAGGAAAATGACTTCCCTAAAAAAAGTTAGGAAAATATTTCCAAAAACTCCACTTACTCTCACGTCTAACTCCTCCCCCTGCTCCTGCCCCCCTCTCCAAAAAGTTTTCTTTTTTTAGATTTCAGTTTTTTTCTTTTCCGTTTTTACCCTTTTTTTTGGTATTTTTCAATTTTCTGTTTTTTCGTTTTTCTGTACCACCCGCCCGTCCTCCCCCCCCCCCCCCCACAACCAAAAAAGAATTATTTACTTTTACCCTTTTTTGTATTTTTGTATTTTCTATTTTTTCATTTTTCTGCACCACCCACCCATCCCCCTCCCCTCCGTATTCTTTTTTATTTTCAATTTTCTGTTTTCTGCTTTTCGTTTTTCTGCACCATCACAACCTTTCTTCACATCCGTTACAAGCAAAATATACATGTTTTATTAGAAACACCTCAACTCCCATGGGAATTATTCTACTAAATTCAAGTCTACAATTACTGTTAGAAGCTGAAGCGTGCAACTCCAGTATGTTTGAGCTTATTTCCTTTTTTGGCTGATTCATTCTTCATATATATTTTATAGAGTTTTGTCTTATTAATTATAACTTATAATCGAATATGTACATTTACACATATGTACAACAATAGTAAAAAAGAATACTTCAGATTGAAGGGTAAAAATATCTTTCAATTATTGATGCTATTTTAGTCTTTTAACTTTCACTTTAAGTCTTTTCACTATGATACGATGCGATGATGATTGAATATTTGGACCTTGCTATCCCATTAACTCGAATTCATACCGGGTAGACCACTTAAGAGGTAAAATACACCCAACTGAATACTTGTGAAAATTAATATTAAGTGAGAACATCTTTTATTATTCATTTATTCGTGGTGTTCATGGGAGTGAGATGCATCTGAATATTTATAGAAAAATCAGTGAAGAAAGATGAAAATATATTTTATTAGGAACTATGATGGTCTGGTTAAGGAATTGAGCTTTTGTTTAATCAGGAATGTGCGACAAAGGTGACAGACATACCCAAACTTAATACAGTTCCTTTTACATCACACCTATCTGAAAGTAGGGGAAAAAAATATGTGATTGTTGAAAGATTCTTAGATGCAAATGTTATATAGCCTCCACGTTTAGCTCTGTCGATCAAATTCCTTAAGAGCCTTGAGTCTCTTCGTTAGAAGATAATTACGTGGTAAAAAAAATTGAAGTTATGTCTTGTGATAAATTCGAATTTACATTTGAAATCAGACTCAAAACACTGAATATATGGTACATTGATGACATAGAAGCAGTATTCAAAGATCTTTTTGGGACTAGCCTCGGGCTCGCCTACGGGCAGGCACTATTAATACGTCTCGAGGCTTACGTGTGGGGCTTAGTTCTATGATACTTACGCCTCAAGCGCCCGATTGTGTGTCTGAAACATGTCTAACGCTTACCACTCAGGGCCCGCTTAATAGTTCCTGGCGCAAATCATGCATCAAATTTCCCAATTAGCACTTATCACTCAAATTTCTTTAACAAAGTAATAAGCCATAGTAGTGCACATCTACTAATTGAGAACATCGGAGAGTAAATATCATTTGGATAGCCTAAATTTACATCTTTACTTACTATAGCTATTCATATTTTAGTTTTGTATCTTTCTAAATTATCAAACTTTTATTATTTTGCTATTTGAAAGAAATTTTATATTTACTCATGATGAGTATATTTTAAATTACAATATTGATGGAGTTTATTCATTCTAACTTTTAGAGAGGTGTGTAGTTTGATAATATTTTTAAAAATATGTTATCTTTTGATCGTTTGAAAGATAAGACGCTATAGTTGTTTTTTTAGTTCTTGTAGTATCTTTAATACTATTGCATTTTTTACATTTTTATAGAAAAATGCTAGATATTTTGTTTTTGTGAGTTTTAAATTCTTTTTAATTTTCTTAAACCTTGAATGTACTTTTTTTGTGTGGTTATTGTGCTATTTTATTAATTAATAAATTAAAATATTTAAAGATTTATCGGACTTAGGCTCCATGTCTCGGGGTTCCTCGCTCCGCATTAAGTAATATGTTCCGTCTTACGCTCTCATCTTTTAACATACTGTACAAAAAAACCACTTCAACTAATAAATGATTTACATTAAAATAAAATAAGGTGGAGAAGCATAGAGGGATTAACATATTATCCATGAAGTTTCACATTGCTGCACTAGCACTTGGGCATTTCTCAAAAGGAAAAAAAGCATCAATTAGGGAGAATGAAGAATATGAATAGAAGTTTCCAAAAAAGGAAGAAAATTGGAAAGGTCTTTCCAGCTGTAAAACATTTAGACAATCAAAATTGGAAAGGACTTTACTTAGTAGCCAAGGTCAGTCGTTAAGATATTAAGAAGGCATGACACGTAAACAGGCCCTCAAATTTGGCCTCAGCTGTCAAGTATGTTCTCCAAGACTCCAACTTTGCAAGGACGGAGGTAGAGTATGAAATACGGGTTCGGCTGAATTTAGTAATTTTTGTTCAAATTATGTATTAGTCTTAAGAAATTTATTGAATATGTATAACTTATTAATTTAGAACTCAGTAACTTAAAATGATTATAATTTCGAACTCATAAAGTTCAAATTCTGGCTCCGTCTCTGCAATTTTGGGTGTGCACAAGTAGGCACCTCAATTTGTCTCCACTTTATTTGAACTCTAACTTACAAAATGATCATCTAGACACCTCCAACATTTATGTGTCACGACATCATTTGTGTTTACATGTTCAACTTTATACGAGTCGAAGTGCCTACTTTTACAGACCTAAAGTTAGAGGAGGCCAAGTTTGAGGATCTGTTTATGTATTATACCTATTAAAAACTAGGTCCCATTGCTATATCATAGTTTCCAGTTATGGACTCGAACTGTAAATACTTTTACAATATCCAAAATCTTATCCGCCCTTTGACATATGGACATACGAACAAGACAAAGTTGTCCTTGCACCACTCTTAAGCCAAAAAACATATACCCTCCCACCCCCTCCTTCGCCATTTTTTGCTATATTATTTTCATCCAATTTATTTACTATTCAAAAGTCCAAAAATCATGATTGTTAACTAAAGAAAGAGCCCCAAGATCATGTGACTGCTGATTAAACTCAATGGATAAGGACTTACTACGTAGACATTTTTTGCTTCGGTTTTAGATTCGGATTTGAGTTTGAATGTGGATTTGGTCCATTGATATAATTGATAGATAATTTTTGGACCAATTTATTTCTCGTTTTCCGTTATTTATTTTCTTTTTCCTGATATTTTTTTCGCACGGATTTTATGTTTCGAATTTGCGGTTAATTTCCTAACAGTCTTTTGCGAATTTAAAATTCGCGACCAAGCAAAAATTTTTCTGCTGAAATGGTACCTTATGTGAACAGGTACATTCACACATATTCAACCCAGATTGTTTGGCTATAAATTCATAGGTTTTGCATCATTTTTCCACTACCGAAAATCTGCAAACTCTCCCCTCTCTCTTCTACATCTCTGCATTATTTTTTCAAAGCAAAACGTAAGCATCAGTATAATTTACAGCCGTATGTTGAGTTCTGGGAAGTTTTGTAATTTCCATTGCCGGTATTACAGAATAGTTTTTTCGTTCTATCCTGGGAGGAATTAATCCAATAACCTTGGGCAACAGTGAGGGGATTAAATTTCTTACGGAATCTGTTGGGCTCGGAACTTTTATGCTTCTGATTCTATTTTTGTTTTGTTTCTGGTTTCATGTTTGTATATGGTTAACATAGGGCCCACCCGATTTTACTGAGACCAGGATGAATGATCGAAGAGCGATCCGGTAAGTAGATCAGACCGAGGCACGAGGATAAGGTACGAAGTTTGGAATTCTAGGTACCTGTCGAGATCGAGGCTAGTAGTGATCGAGACCAAATGAGACAAACATTGAGCAAGATCAAAGATAGCATAATAACAGAAAGGCAAGATATCCGTGACTGGTCGAAGATCATGGCGAAATCTCGGAACGGATCAAAGCAAGAACAGTTAATTAGCTAATCATGGAATTTTCTTTTGTAATTAGAGTTATATCTTAAGTAGAATTCATCTACTATATAAAGGGTAGTTTTAATCATTTGTAACACATTATTCACACATATCAAAGTAATATAACACTCTCTCTCGCCTATACATTCTTGTTCATCAGTTTACTTTCTGCTTCATTACTTTAACACTAGTAAGTTCGAGGGTACTCTAGCTCGAGGGCTGAATTGCATTTCAACACTGGTTTGCTTTACTTTATTGTCAATTTTCTATTACTAATCTTCATATTTATCAATTGGTATTAGGTGAAATCACGTGTCCTTAAAACCACATTATAAGTTTAATTATTATCCAATTTTGAGGGTAAACAGTTTGGCACCCACCGTGGGGCTAAGGATAATAGTGATTGCTTAATATTGATTATGATAACACACGCTGCTTTACGCTTGTTCTCGTAAGTGTTTTTGATTCCAGGATAAACATGTCACAACAACATCGAATTTCACGGGGAAAACGACAATATAGCCGCCCCAAGGATCGAAGTGCCTCAGGCCGACCTCGAGGGAGTTCCAATTGTAAATCCCGTCGATGTCAATTCACATGTCACCCTAAATGCGAATTTGGGCGTTGATCTCGACGGTATTGTACGCAGAGAAGTTTGATCAGGTGGTAGAGGTACGTCGGGCGGAGAAGATGGTGGAGTCAGCCTTCAGCTGATATTTGAGATGTTACAGGCTCAGCAAGATGCTATAGCACAACTGCAAAACCAGAACCGTGCACCAAGTGGGGTGGAATCTGAGCCCCCGCTAGAAGTTACTCACAGGGACGAACCTGTACTGGAGAGATCAAATGCCAGTGAATCGAGGATTGACCCCGCCATTATGAAAATGCTCGAGGAGCTCACTAAACGGATTGAATCAGGAGAAAAGAAAATCGAGGCAAATGACAAAAAAATAGAAACATACAACTCCCGCATTGACCAAATACCGTGGGCACCACCGATTCTAAAGGGTTTGGATTCGAAGAAGTTCATGCAGAAGCCTTTCCCTCTTAATGGGGCTCCGAAGCCCACTACAAAGAAATTCTTTATGCCAGAAATTCCCAAGTACAATGGGAGCACCAACCCTAATGAGCATGTCACTTCTTATACATGCACAATAAAGGGGAATCACTTAGAAGATGATGAGATTGAGTCCGTTCTACTGAAGAAATTTTGAGAAACTTTATCGAAAGGGGCGATGATATTGTACCACAATTTGCCGCCCAATTCCATCGATTCCTTCGCCATGCTTGTAGATTCCTTCATGAAGGCACACGCCGGAGCAAAAAAGGTTGCGACTAGAAAGTCGGACCTCTTCAAAGTGAAACAAAAGGACAACGAAATGTTAAGGGAATTCGTATCTCGGTTCCAGATGGAACGCATGGACCTACCCCCAGTCACAAATGATTGGGTTGTTCAATCTTTTACTCAAGGTTTGAACGAACGAAGTTCAGTGGCATCACGACAACTAAAGAATAATTTAATTGAATACCCAACGGTGACCTGGGCCAATGTACATAATCGGTACCAGTCAAAGATCAGGGTCGAGGATGATTAATTGGGGACCCCTTCCGGTTCTGTTTACCTAAATAGGTCTATCGGCAGAATTCAAAGGGACATCGACATAGAACCCCGATCGAACAGGGATCGATACCAACCATACAATGCAGATCATAAAAACAGCGGTCAAGGGCGTAACCCCATTCGAAATGATCAAAGGAATGATCGAGGATAGAGCTCCCGAGGGCTCATGAGTAAGAGTCGCTTCGATAAATATGTCGAACCCACAAAAGCACCACGATTATCAGAATACAACTTCAGCATCGACGCATCAGGTATCGTATCAGCCATTGGACGAATCAAGGATACTAGATGGCCTAGGCTCCTACAGACCGATCCAGATCAAGGGAAACCTAACCAAATATGCAAATACCATGGTACCTATGGTCATAGAACTGAACACTGCAGAAAACTAAGGGAGGAGGTGGCACGTCTATTCAACGAGGGTCACCTTCGAGAATTCTTGAGCGACCGAGCTAAATATCACTTCAGAGACAGGGATCCAAACAGAAAAATAAACAGGAAGAACCACAACACGTGATTCACATGATCATTGGTGGGGTCGACATTCCACAAGGGCCCGTGTTCAAATGCACCAAGGTGTCGACCACCAGGGAAAAATGAACTCGGGACTATGTACCGGAAGGCACCTTGTAGTTCAATGATGAGGAAGTAGAGGGGATCTCACAACCCCACAATGATGCATTGGTAATCTCTATCCTTATGAATAAAATTTAGGTTAAACATGTTTTAATTGATCCAGGGAGCTCGGCCAATATTATTTGATTGAGGGTCGTAAAGCAGCTCGGCTTACAGGATCAGATTGTGCCCGCAGGTCGGGTTTTCAATGGTTTCAACATGGCAAGTGAAACAACTAAAGGTGAAATCATCTTACTAGTAAATGAAGTCGGGACTATTCAAGAAACAAAGTTCCATGTGCTCGAGGGCGATATGAGATACGACGCCCTGCTCGGAAGACCCTGGATTCACAACATGAGGGTGGTCCCCTCAACCCTTCACTAAGTGTTGAAATTACCGACACCAGATGGAGTAAAAATAATGTATGGGGAACAACATGCTGCCAAAGAGATGTTCGCAGTCAATGAAGTAATATCGGTATCAGCGCTTTCATCAACAAAAGGATTAGAGTCCAAAGGAAAACAGGAAGCTAAATAGCAATCACAGGCACCATCCTCGACTCAATCGGAGAAGCAGGGAACAGACGAGGACGATGACTACTGGATCCCTTGATCCTTCATAATTCCCGAGGATTCCGTCACCACCAAATCAACAGTCAAAGGGTTAGAACAAGTCATTCTGGTCGAGTACCTGCCCGAACGAAAGATATACCTGCGCACAGATTAACTCCCGAGCTCAGGAAAAAACTTATTCAATTCCTTTTAGATAACATGGATTGATTTTCTTGGTCCCACCTAGATATGACAGGGATCCTACCAGAGATCACTACACATCGATTGAGCTTGGACCCGATGTTTCGCCCAGTAAAACAAAAGAGAAGTCCCCAGTCTGAGGTAAAACATGCATTCATCAAGGATGAGGTAACCAAACTTCTCAAAATAGGATCCATTCGGGAGGTAAATATCTCGAATGGTTAGCAAACGTAGTTGTAGTCCCTAAAAAGGGAAATAAACTTAGAATGTGCGTAGACTATAAGGATTAAGCAAATCATGCCTTAAATATTCCTTTCCCTTGCTGAATATCGATCGCATGATCGATGCCATGACCGGCCACGAGATCCTTAGTTTTCTCGATACCTACTCCGGGTACAATCAAATACAAATGAACTCGGAAGATCAGGAAAAGACTTCATTCATCACTAAATACGGCACATATTGTTATAACGTAATGTCATTTGGACTAAAAATGATGGTGCTACTTATCAACGCCTAGTAAATCGAATATTCCAAGAACAAATAGGTAAATCAATAGAGGTTTATATTGACGATATTCTAGTTAAGTCCGTGCGAGCAGAGGACCATTTAAAACATTTTTAGGAGACCTTCGACATACTAAATAAGTACAACATGAAGCTCAACCCAGAGAAATGCGCATTCGGGGTCGGTTCGGGCAAGTTCCTCGGCTTTATGGTATCAAATCGGAGGATCGAGATCAACCCCGATAAAATCAAGGCAATCGAAGACATCACAGTCGTGGATAATGTTAAGTTCGTACAAAGGTTAGCAGGGCGCATAGCCACCCTTGGCCGATTCATTTCTAGGTCCTCAGATAGAAGTCACTGGTTCTTCTCACTGCTTAAAAAGAAGAACAATTTTGCATGAACCCCGGAATGCCAACAAAAATTGGAAGAACTAAAAATATACCTCTCGATCCCGCCACTGCTTCATACTCCGAAAGCGGACGAGCAACTCTATTTTTCACTTAGCAGTCTCGAAAATCGTGGTAAGTGGGGTCCTAGTTCGAGAAGAGCAAGGTATTCAATTTCCTGTATACTATGTTAGTCGAGCCTTAGGTGGGGCCGAGACCTGGTACCCACACTTAGAAAAATTAGTGCTTACTCTAATAAGAGGCTCTAGGAAATTAAAACCATATTTTCAACGTCACCCAATTTGTGTTGACTACCTATCCCCTTCGCAATATTTTGCATAAGCCCGAACTCTCGGGCCGATTGGCCAAATGGGCCATCGTGATCAGCGAGTATGATATCGAGTATCAACCCCGAACGGACATCAAATCTCAAATCTTGGCATATTTCATGGACGACTTTACGTCATCCCTCGTACCCGAGGTCGAAAAGGAACTATTATTAAAATCAGATACATCATCGGGGGTGTGGACCCTCTTTATAGACTGCACTTTGAACGTGAAGGGGTCCGAGCTAGGCATCGTTTTGAAGCCTCCCACAGGTAATACAAATTAGACAATCTATCAAAACTTCCAAGTTAACTAACAATGAGGTCGAGCATGAGGCGATGATTGCAAGCCTCGAGCTAGCTAAGAGTTTGGGAGTAGAGGTCATCGAGGCCAAATGTGAATCCCTACTTGTGGTAAACCAAGTCAACAGAACTTTCGAGGTTTGAGAATACCGAATGCAAAGGTACTTGGACAAACAACAGGTTGCTCTACATTGATTTAAAGAATGCACCCTACAACACGTACCTCAAGAACAAAACAGTAAGGCTGATGCCCTTGAAAATTTGGGGTCATCAGTCGAATATGATGAACTTAGCTCAGGGACTATCGTACAACTTTCGAGGTCAGTAATTGAAGAAGTCAAAGGCGAAATAAACTCCTCAAGTCTAACCTGGGATTGGAGGAATAAGTATATCGAATACCTAAAGAACAGGAAGCTTCCATCGGATCCTAAGGATTCGAGGACTCTACGCACGAAGGTCGTACGGTTCATATTGGCCGAGGATGGAACACAGTATAGGAGAATGTTCGATGGACCATTTGTGATATGTTTAGGGCCAGGAGAAATCGACTACGTCCTGCGAGAAATTCACGAAGGCACTTGCAGAAATCATTCCGGTGCCGAGTCATTGGTTCACAAGGTCATCAGTGCATGATACTACTGGGCCGATATGGAAAATGATACAAAAGAGTTTGTCGAAAGTGCAACAAATGTCAAAGGTATGCGTCGATGATTCACTAACCCGGAGAGCAACTCCACTCTGTCTTATCCCCATGGCCATTCATGAAATGGGGGATGGACATCGTCGGACCTCTCCCATTGACCCCAGGTAAAGCTCAATTCATTTTGTTTATGACTGACTATTCTTATAAGTGGGTTGAAGCACAGGCCTTCGAAAATGTCAAAGAAAAAGAATTCATAGACTTCATTTGGGACCACATTATATGTCGATTCGGGATGCTTGCCGAAATCGTATACGACAATGGGAAGCAATTCCTAGGCAGAAAAGTGACAAAATTTCTCGAAGAACACAAAATTAAAAGAATCTTCTCAATGCCATATCATCCTAGTGGGAATGGACAAGCTGAATTGACAAACAAGACCATTATTCAAAATCTAAAGAAAATATTGACCGACGCTAAATGAAAATGTAGAGAAATACTGCCCGAGGTCTTTTGGGCGTACCGTACAACGTCGTAAACCAGTACGGGGGCAACACTGTTCTCTTTAGTCTATGGTGTCGAAGCTCTGATCGCGATCAAAGTCGGGGAACCTAGCCTCAGGTTTCGGTATGCAACGGAAGAGTCAAATCACGAGGCTATGAATACACACCTCGAATTTCTAGATGAAAGACGGGAATCCGCCCTCGTTCGAATGGCCACACCGAAACAGTGGATCAAACGGTATTACAACAAAAGAGCCAATCTTCGACACTTTAAAATCGGGGACTAGGTTATGAGAAAATCCATCCTCAACACTCGAAACCTGAAAAAAGGAAAACTTTTCCCAAACTGGGAGAATTAGGTCCTCGATATCATCGGAAAAGGATCCTACAAACTTGGCACGATGAACGACGAACAATTACTAAATAATTGGAACATATCACTCCTCAAGCGACATTACTGCTAAGGTACGAACTTCTCCATTTTCACTTATTTTTTATATTAACCAATTGCAGGTGCTCGATTGAAGACATCGAAGGATTCTTCAACCAAAAATCCTTAGGTCTGAAAGCACGTGTTGCACTCTTTTTTCCTTAGACCAATTTTTGTCCCAAATGGGTTTTTCCGACGAGGTATTTAACGAGACAACCATTGTTCGTGCTAAATTAGAGAAATTCAACAGTATCCGAGGCTTCTTTACAATCAACCTAGAATACTGGGGGCATCACCCTCGGATGTCATCTTTGTTTCAAGGAAAGTGCTTCGTGTCAACGGGGTCCCAATAGGTACATTTTGTAAGGTCCAAACGGTCGAATGAACCGTGACCATGTAGGTTACTCGAGTCCTAACATCAAACATGAACGCATGTATAATCATTGATCACGCTCAACTATGTCTTATAGAAAGACTAAACGGGCGCTGCAAATATAATCCGGGGTATTACGCCCAGAGTCGATCCCACAGGGAATTTACGTATCAATCAAGCCGTCAGAATACAAAACTTTTACTTAATCAATTTTCTCAAGACTTTTGAATATCAATTGGTAATGTTTTACTATTTCTACTGACAAAATTAATAAACTAATGATTAACTGACAATATGGTGGAAATAATTATAATAAAGGTCTAAGGTTATGGTTTCCCCCGTCGGTGAACTTCCTTCTTGGATACTTCCTATAGTTTGATTAGTTGTCTCTATTAATCATGAACACTCTATCTACCATAAATCTCTCTCAAGTAATTATGATAATTTACTAGACGCACTCTCTCAAGTTACCCTAGCTAGATTGCATTACAGTTCACTTTAGATTGGACCCGAAGTATCGTTGTTTCTAATCCAACTTCTAAAGCCTTGGTTATGACTTTCGTCTATACTCTAGCAGTTGTGTTGTTCAAACAACTACCTAAATTTGCACTCTCTCTCAAGTAGAAACATAATAAATAGGAACAACTAATTGAGGGCCCTTCAATCAACTACANGAAATTAGCTACTCATGCTCATAATAATCAACTCTAAAATAACTTGCATAATTAAACTACAAAGTAATGAATAAAAGCTGTAAAAATCAATGTTTTGCTTCTCTGAGTAGTATTCCACAAGCTTCTCTTGTCTCTAATGGAATCCCCCCTTCAAGTTTTGTTTTTGGGTCTATTTATATGTTTGGGATAAACCCTAAACGTGTAGGAGACTTCTATTCAAACCGGGAAACACTTAAAATCTTCAAAACTCGGATTGGACCAGACTAGGGACCTGGTTTTATGGCCCAAACGCCTGGATAAAGCCAGGCGAGGCCTGGCCTTAAGGCTCAAACGCCTGAATAAAGCCTGGTCTTACCAGGCTTTGTAGCCCAAACGCCCAGCTATAGCCTGGTATGACCAGTCTTTACAGCCCAAATGCCCGGCTATAGCCCGGTGTACTCCTCTTCGCCTCTTGAGCGTATTTTCGACGTTTATGCATCCATTTAGCTCGGCTTCCATCTCCAATTCACCTACACATGAAATAGACTCCATTAGGCACATACGAAGTGTATTTTTATCATTAACGCACATAAAATGTAAGGCATATAACGTATTAAACCATGAATTCTGGCTACACATCAACACCCCACACTTAAAACATTTGCTCATCCTCGAGCAATCAAACTACACTCATGAACATAACTTATTAAGCAAATCCCTTAACATGTTATACCAATAATTTTTAAAACAGTTCAAGCACAAAGGTGGGACATCCTCGCCTCAATAATCGACTCACATATACCATGCTTTATTCACAATCCACTC
>ML340895.1:0-168947 GCA_005239505.1 Nicotiana paniculata | reverse complement strand
TAAAATCGGAAAGGAGATAAAAAAAATATTTACCAAGCTACTTGAGAAGATGTATCAAACTTAACAAAGAGTGAAGTTTTGGTAAGGGAGATGAAAGTTAGAAGATGAAAGTGACTTGTTGGGTCTAAATGAGATAAAATGTCGGCAATGCAAATGAAGTGACTTGCAGAGTACCTTTTCTAGAATAGTGTAGATGTATTCTATGTTTTCAAGTCCATTAGTATAATTTTTTTAGTAAAGAAATAAAAAATATTACTGAAATTTATAATAAAATAAGAGGGTATAATGACTAATTTGCCCTTGATCGACCATTCTTAGCTTTTCTATAGAATAGAAATTTTTATTCGTATTCGATATCTCAGCAGCTATTCACGGAATATTCTTCTAAAGAACAAGTCTTTGAAAAAGAGTAAACAGAAATTTGAGTTGGGAAGACCAAACAAAAAGGAAGCAAAAATCAAATTTAACTAAAATCTTAAGCCAATTGCTTAGACCACAACTTAAAGCAGAAAGTATATTGGTAGATATCCTACATATAAAAACTAATGGCATGAGATATAAAGAAGAAACAAAAGGAACACAAAAAAAAATCGAATATAAAGAGCAGCAACAACAAAGGAGAATCGCAGACAAAGTATGAAAAATAAAATAGAAATAACAAATAACTTGAATTTGTAATACCCAAAGTAGAAAGGTTGAAAGAAAGATGAATTTGACACAAGCATAAAATTAATTATAATAGTTGCAATAGGGGAAGTGAATAGATGAATATAAAACATCATACAAATACAAAATATATAATATTTGGTTGCATACACTATTGCCAGTTTACTCTTTTTGAAATTACAGGTTTAAAAAGCAAGAAAAAACTACAATGCTTAAAAGACATGACATGAGGCGCTAATGGAACCCATCACTCCACAAGTATATAGAACAAGATTGCTTTTTCTTGTTGATTTTCTTTAACGTTAACCTCTACTCGATCTCCTGTTGCTACCATCCTGGCCACCAAAGTAACTTGTTATCTTTGTTTCGCACTCTGCAAATGCATACAATTGATTTTATTATTACTGAAATCTAGAAAGTTTTTATCGTCATTGGATAAGAAGATACGAATTTCAACAAATGAAACTAATGGTATTGCTTGTCACTTATCTGATGGCTTTTATGTTTATGTTATTACTTTCATGTTCTTTTGTTCATGCTGTTACTTTCTATTGGAAATTACTAATGTATTGTCTTTTCGTGTTTATTTCCGTCATCCTAACCCGAGGGTCTATTGGAAACAACCTCTCTGTCATTTCAGGATGGGGATAAGGTCTGTGTACAGATTACCCTCCCCAGACCCCACTTTGTGGGACTTTACTGGGTAGTTGTTGTTGTTGTCGTCTTAGCTCTCCAAAATTAGATGAGTAACTACGAAAGAGCGTATGTAAATCCCTGGTCTCTTGCACAAGATTAGGAAGAAAATCTTTGAAAGAAATCGATGATGGCGTATCTTGAAAACAATAAAGTGGTATTTCCAGAATTTTAACGTGTAGAAAGTTTAGTTTATGTAATGCACATCTCTTAGTCCTCTTAATTTGTCCGCATATATTTTTCCAAAGTGCTCATCATTGTTATAATTCATATTCGATATCTTTGCAACTTTTCTATTCCCTGAATATTTTTCTAAGAATTGAGGCTTGAATTACATGTTTGAATTTTTTTTAGCCAAAATCAAGAATACAAATCTGAACTTTTGTTAGGGAATTCTTTCACAGTTGCAGAAGCATAAATATCCAATACATCTGAATAAGAAACAAAAACTGAAAAATGAGGAGCCATACCATGATTTCAAGTAGGAGAAGAGGAATTATGCTCAAAAATCAAAAAAATCATTTTGGTTTCTCTTGACACAGTCAAATGTATAGAAACGAAAATATCTAGTATCTTGAAATATGTCAAAATCAAGACTTCTCTAGTTGATGACAGAATTAACAAATTACCAACTTGGGAACTCATAATAACTTCCCTAAGCAGAGCAGAACGTGGAAAATTTAAGAGGATCGGAAGAAAAAGACAACATTAGTCACTAATTTCAGCCATGAATCTAGAACGTGCGAAGAAAACTGGAAAAATATTTAGACAAAAATTGAAAGAAAAGCATAATCGAAATTATTTAGACATGGAAGTAGTTTCTCTTATGCGATTATCCAACTCTCAGTTATTAGAGGTTGTACTCAAGCAGATTCACAATAATTGGTATCTGTTATTGCATCGTAATTTCAAGTTCTAACTTATCTGAAACTTGTCAAATTAAATTAATTACCAACTGAGATGAGGCAGAAGCCTAGGAGAATATGCACACAATCACGATTAAACATAGTGTTATATGCGATATTGAAAATAAAAAATGGTACTTTATAATCTCTTTGAAGAGGGAAAGATGAGTCTCTTGTGCATTAAAAGGACGATGAAATACCACTTAAATCATTAACAATAGAATATTCAAAGAGAGAATGTTCTAGATGTCTCACATTGCCTTAATAATTCTGAGGTAAAAGAGCTATTATGGTTCACAAATTTTTTACAAGGAAATTTTGTTCATTGGTTATTAAGATCTAACATGATATACCAAATAGAGATAATGAAAAGCACAGGATTCCTCATTCAAAGCTAAACGACATAAATTATACTCCATGATATTACTAATGCGAAGAGCATAAATTTCTTGGCAGCGACACAGAGAATACTTCATTCATTCCAATGACACATTCAAATAGTTTTTGTCAATTACGTATAAAGTAATAGTTTAGGAATTGAATGTGTTAAGTAAAAATAGCATACACTTACTTTTTAGGTCGACGGTGCCTATAACTATAATTCAAAGTTCCTGAAAATAAAGACAACAAAAAACTTTATTTTGTCAGTAGTTTATCCCTAATTATGAATAAAAGAATTTGCAGTAACATGTTAAAATAAGAAGTTACAAAGCTAGGTGCAACAAACGGTCAAACTTAATCAATACAACTTAACAACTCAGAAAATACGACAAAACACATGCAGTCACCTTTTGTTTCGCTTTTTTCTATTATACAGAAGAGCCAAATTGGTCGACCAAGGATAAAAGAGTAATTTTATATTTTTATTAAAATTGCCATTATACAAATAGGCGACGATAAACACAATAGACTCTAGAGTCTAGAAGCATCCTTCAATCTTTCTCATTCCGAAAAAACAGGTGCAAGATGACTCTTTTATTCCAACAATCTTCATTAGTTTATACTACTTTTTCATTTCTCTTCATCTTTTCAACTGGGTTTTTTTATTTTAATTTTTGCCCAAATCGTCTTCCGTTTTCTTTAGTTCTTTAAATTTTGTGGCTGAAATTTTGCCTAACCTTCTTCAATCTTCTTCCAAGTTTATAATTTGTTTAATCTGCTATCAGTTAAAAAAAGTCTTGATTTTTGCCCAACTCAGACACTAGATATTTTCGTTTCTATGCATGTTAATGTGTCAAGAGAGAAACTTTAATGGATTTTCTTTTCAGCATTTCAAGTATAATTCTTCTTTTGCTACTTGATATCATCCTCATTTTTTCAGGTTTTGTTTCTTATTGGGAAATTTATGCTCCTTCTCTATTTTTGTGCATAAATTTATTTATCTTGCACTAAACTTTATGGAAGTCGTAAATTTGGTTGTGCGTTGGGCCAAACTGGACCCTTTTTGTAGAAGTATAACAGATTGTGTTATTGTTCTGTGTGCATAAATTTATTTATCTTGCACTAAGGGATTAGTTTGTTATTCATTCTAGGTCTTCTTAATCATAATTGGACGCACTACCAATTCATATCGGGTCTTCTCTCAAAGTTTGATTATGTAATTATATAGTATATAGTATGTTCACCTAAGTTGTTTTGATTGTGATGTATGCCAATGAAATTCAATTCACATTTTACGTATTGTATATCCAAATTAATTAATTTTAAACATGTAGTTAGAATTCGAGTTTAATATCTTTTTCAAGCCTCGATCTTTAGAAAAATGATCACTTAATTGAAATTTATTTTTTTAATGTACAAGTTCAGTTATTTGTATTGAATGATGCCAACTTAGCTGACAATACTTTTTTCTGTGTATTTATTGTAAATGTTTGGCCCATAAACAACACAACCCAAATCAAAAGTTGCAGCATGTTAGCCTAATGAAAGTTACACAAAATGATAGCTCTCTGAAAACCCACCAACACCTAAAAGCGTGGTCTTAAAGCCGATATAGAACCAATAGATAGGGGCAAGGTACTTTAATAATTGACGACTTTCTGAAGTTCTAAGATAGACCCAACCTATGCTAAAATACATGGATACTTGCATAGAAATTCCCTCTATATGCTTTGATAAACAATTTTGCTGGTTTAGAACTTTCTTTCTAAAATCGAGAAAATAAGGTCACACCAAGCTGATTTATTTTCTGTTACTAAAGTAGGCATACTTATTAATGAGGACTGCAGTTGTTTTGGAGTGGAGTGAGTGTACATAAATTTTATTTCAGTGATTATGTAATATTTTATTTTTGACAACAGTGATATCCTTGTGTGTTGTTAAGTCTTTCTGGCAGCTAATATAGCTGAATAGAAGTTTTTTCCATGTTAAATATGAACAAGGATAAAGAGGGTCTTAAGTTAGCATCTATGATTATGTCTTAAAAGTAAAGGTGAACAAGAACAAGAAAGATGACTGTGCAGCCAGGGACTAGGATTCAGCAGTTCATGGATGACAGATCAAGAAGTCAGGTATTATCATGACATGTGCATTTGAAATAAGTATAGTAGTCTCACAGTTTGATGATTCATGCCACCATAATACTTAGCTTGAATATCTCGACTAGATCTTCAATTTATTTGCATTGTTCAAATGCGATATAGAGTATAGAAATAACTATAATGAAGTAACTCATGTATTTTTGCTATAACTGGAAAAAAAAATCTTTATGATCATATACTTGGTTATAAAAGAAACAAATAGGTATTGACACTCTCTTTTATTGTTTTCCCTGTCTTCTATTCACCCCTTGCCCCAAACTTTAGTCTTAGCATCCTTTGGATCTTCAATTACTTGCATTGTGTTAAGGTCAAGTTTTCTTGAATTTAACAGTGGTTGAGTTGAAGAGAATAAGGTCCAAACTATAGAAAGTTTGTTAGATATATTATTTTAGTCAGAATATCAAATCCCTAATCGTTCGCATGACACAAATCAACATTTTACACAAATCGGTTAGCGATTAAACTCTTCATAAAGTGTCGTGTTTACAGTTGAAGTAATGTATTACTATTTTGTATTAATTATTTCAGTATTGAAGTTTTATTAATCAATTTGTTCATTGAGTCGTGTATTAATTTTGTGAATATTAGTTATAGATAAAAATATATCAATGTATTATCTTTGAATGAATAATTTCAGAGTATAATGGAATTTAACTTCCAGTTTCTCACTATCTGCTATGAAGCTGCTTGATCCAGAGTCCCTCCCATCTTTCTGTCTTTTCTGGCCTGGAAGAAGCTATATCAAACTAATATTGTTATTATTAATGGATCCTACACACTAATCCAGGTCATTTGGGCATCCTATTTACCAGAGATCTATGCTCTTAGCTTGTTTTAAATAAATATGCTCCAAAAAGGACAAAACCATGCAACTTCTTAACTGATCAAATAAAACATATAGTAACTTATTCTAAGCTATTGCTATCCAAAATAAGGCTGCACGGTGAATACTTGAATCGATTTTGTATAAATGTTATGTTTTTTTGATGAAATAATTTACTTCATTGATGTCATCAAGAAGATGCAAAATATTACAAGAAGCAGAAGCATAGAAGCTTCAAAAAGCAAAAAAAGACCACCTGTTAGCTTACTACGTATATACTAACTTAAATAAAAAGAGCTAAAAAAATTCACAAATGTTTCGGGGGAATCTACAGGGGAAACATTTGCCCAGCTAAATAAAAACAAAAGGCATTTAGATTTTACGGTGTGGTTAGGAGTTGAAAGTCCATCAAAGCATCTTCTATTTCTTTCATTCCATATGCTCCAACAAATACAAGCAGGTATCATTTTCCAGATATTCTTGATGGTCTTATCAACTTCCTAGCTGCCCCAGCTCTGGAATGCCTCCTTCATGTTGTGAGGCATAACCCAGCTAATACTGAAAACAGAGCAAAACATGCTCCAAATATCTGCTGCAACTCTACAATGTAGGAATAGGTGGTTGTTGGTTTCTGCATCCCTTTGACACATGTAGCATCTATTAACTAGCTGGAAGTTCCTTTTGACAAGGTTCTCCTGAGTCAAACATGACTCATAAAGTGCAGTCCAGATGAAACAGATGACCTTAGGTGGTAATCTGGTTCTCCATATTAATTTCCATGGCCAAAGATCGGTTATTCCATTTCTAGCCATTATTAGCTTCTACCCTGCCTTCACAGAATACCTATCATCGCTTGTTCCTCTCCATCTGAACTTATCTTTGATGTGCTCATTAAGTGTGACACCATGTAGTGCCTCTAGCATTCGAACATAATCAGTAACCTCCCAGTCCTGCAAATTCCTTCTTAGAGTAACATTCCAAATTGAGCAATATTTATTCTGAATGATTGTAAAGTATGGATCACTTGCAATCTGAAATAGGTTAGGATAGTCAGTCCTTAGGGCTGAATTCCCAAACCATTTATCCTTCCAAAATTTGATTTGTTGCCCATTCCCTAATGTGAGATGGTGGTGTTCAGAGAATTCCTCCCACAATCTGCGTATGCACTTCCACACTCCCACCCCGTGGGGTGCTCTTGTGAGTTTAGTGCACCAATTGCCTTGAGTTCCGTGCTTAGCATTGACCACCATCTTCCACAAAGGTTTCTCCTCTTGTGTGTACCTCCAAAGCCACTTCATCAGTAGGAATTTGTTGTGAATTTCCAGGTCCTTGATTCCCAATCCTCCTTGGTGTTTTGGGAGGATGACCTTTTTCCACTTCACCAAGTGAAACTTATGTTCAGTGTTATTCCCTTCCCAAAGGAAATTTCTCCTCATCCTATCTAACTGATTTAACACTTTGCTGGGTATATGATGTAGTGACAGTATGTGGGAATGCTATCTAGGACACTATTAATTAGTGTGAGTCTGCCACCCATCGAAAGGTATTGCATCTGCCAGGAGGCTAATCTTCTCTCAAAATTCTCAATGACGCCGTTCCATATTATTAAAGAGTTGTGCTTTGCTCCCAGTGGTAGGCCTAGGTACGTGGTAGGAAGTGTGTCAGTATTACAGCCCAGGATTCCTGCTAGCTCCTCCAAGTTATGAACTTCATTGACAGGATAGATCACACTCTTGAGCATATTGATATGTAAACCTGAAAGTGATTCAAAAAGAAAAAGAGCTAGCTTTATATGAAGCACCTGATCTCTGTCTGCACCACAGAAAATCAGAGTGTCATCAGCATATAGCAAATGAGAGATGTTGATATTGCTCTGAACTCCCACATCGAATCCTCTTATCTATTGTAGTCGTTTCGCCTTGTTAACATTCTGCTTAACCCTTCCATAGGAAGTATGAATAGGAAGGGGGAGAGGGGATCTCCCTGCCTCAAACCTCTTTGAGGTGAGAAGAAACCAACTGGGCTTCTGTTGACTAGGATTGAATACTTGATCGTGGAGATATTAAATTTGATCCACTTGATCCACCTTCTGCCGAACCCCATCTGTCTGAGTATTGAGATAAGATAAATCCAATTTAATTGATCAAAGGCTTTCTCTATGTCCAACTTACATAGAATGCCTGGTCCTCCCCTCTTTAGTTGCCAGTCCAGGACTTCATTAGCAATCAAAGAGGCATCAGTAATCTGCCTATTCTTTATGAATGCATTTTGCTGATTTGAGACTAGCTTCTCCATCACTGACTTGAGTCTTACTGCAAGAATTTTCGCTGCAATTTTATAAATACTTCGAATGAGGCTACTTGGTCTGTAGTCTTTGAGTTCTATGTCTCCTTTTTTCTTAGGGATCAGAGCAATAAAAGAGGCATTGCATGACCTCACAATCCAACAATGATCATGGTAATGGTTTAGTGCTCCCATGATGTCTCCCTTAATAAAATCTCATGCTTTGTGGTAAAATTCCATTGGGTATCCATCAGGGCCAGGTGCCTTGTCGGGAGAACATGACTGTATAGCTGCTAGAACTTATTTCTCCTCAAATATTACCTCTAGGTTGAGACTTTCTTCTTCTGTGATACTGGCCATGCCTTCAAAGGTGGCAGTAGGTCTCCAGTCCTCATTCTCAGTGTAAAGCCCCTCATAGAAATCCAGTATCTCCTTTTTAATCTGCTATTTGTCCTCAATAATTTCTTCTCCCACCTGAAGTCTGTCGATGTTGTTGTACCTCCTATTGGAATTTGCAATCTTTTGGAAGTACTTGGTATTCCTATCTCCATCTTTAAGCCAAAGGCACCTTGATTTTTGCCTCCAAGAGACCTCTTCTGCACTTGCTAGCTGCTGCAATTCTGTTTTCAAAGTCATCATGTTAGTGATTCCTGTTGTGTGAGGTTCCTCCTCTCCTGTTCTTGTTCAAGTGCTAGGAGCTCAGTCAAAGCTTTAGTCCTTTTGGTTTCCAATTTCCCAAACTCTTCCTTGTTCCAGGTAGTAATATCTTTCTTTAAGGTTTTCAGCTTCTACATGAGTATGAAATCTGCACTACCAGTGAAAGAGTAGCTCTTCCACCACCCTTTCAATTTCTCCATAAACCCTTCTAATTGTAGCCATATATTTTCAAATTTGAAATATGAAGGACTAGCATCCCAATCACCACTTTCCAACATGATAGGTTTGTGATCAGAGATCACTCTAGGGAGTATTTGTTGCTTCACTGCTTTGAAGGATTCATTCCATTCAGGGGAAATGAGGAACGTGTCAATTCTTAATGCTTGAATGCATCTTTCTCCTCTGGTCCAAGTGTAACAGGCTCCTTGTAGTGGCAAATCTATTAAACACAAGTCCTGTATGGTTTCAGAGAATACTCCCATAGCCCTGGATCTCCTTGTATAATTGAGTCTTTCTCTTTCAAATATGCAAACGTTGAATCCCCCCCCCCAGCACCCAGTGACCCTCCCATAGACCCCTTACACCCGCAATTTCATGCCACATGACATCCCGTTCTAGGGTGGTGTGAGGCCCATATATACCTGTAAATCACCATCTGAACTCCTCTGAGTACTCTCTGAAATGCAAGAGATGGAGAAGGAACCTTGCATATTCTCAATGTTGTTCCATTGTCTTCTATCCCATACCACTATAATCCCGCCCCTATTTCCACTTGCTTTCAACTCAGCCCGTTCAGCCCATCTATTTTCCCATAAGTTGTAAACTTCACCTGTTGGCCAGTCTTCAATTTTGGTTTCTTGTAAACACATGACATCAACCTTCCATTTACGAACTAGAGACTTAATAACACTCTTTTTCCTACTTCCATTCGCCCCCTGCACATTCTAGCTTAGAATTTTTAATTTAATCCGGAAACAGAGCGGTAATGCCTACCTTTAACCTCTTTTATCTGTTGTTTCTTCCGATCGTAATTCACCCCACATATTAGTCTCTTTCTTTCCCCTTCCCCTTTTCATTTATCCTCCTTCCCCAACTTAGATGGTGACTTATGTTGTTGTAGTTGGGATTGCCTTCTCTGTTCCATCCTTAGAACTAGGCCCAACAATTCATGCTCGAATCCATGTGCATTGGTCCCAAATGCTTTGCATGCCTTACCTATGGTAATCTTAGTCAATTTCGAAGTTTCAACAACTGTTGGTCTGTCTATCCTTTGCATGCTGGCTTCTCCTTCGTACCATGTTAATGGAAGAACTGCAGAAATTGATTGAGAGGAAAAATCTGAGTCTGAGTTACTCATCAAAGCCAGCTCCCTATGTGGCGATGGCTGACGACGTAATCGAGGAGAAAATTCTGTTGTATCTTCTTCGTCATCAGCATCTGTAGAGCATGCCCCTGTGCTATGTTCTGGGAAAGCAACTGGGAGGTGATTAGGTTCTGGAATATGTAAAATATCGATTGAGTTAGTGCAGGGCTCAACTTATATTTTATCAAAATTATTACTAATTGGGCTTGGTTTCGGCCCAACTACTCGCCAGATATGCTTTTCCTTTAAAATCTTGGCCTCCTTCACTAGGGTTTCCCTCTTTGGGCCTGTCTTATAAAAATTCCTGTCCATATTTTGGCCCAAGTTTTGGCCCAGAAATTGTGGACCAGATTTAAGATTTGCCTTGTGTGTAATAACCAAATGTTTAACATGTGCTTTAATTTTTGAATTAAAGCTGTTTTGTTGCATGCCCACGTGCGTACTAGGGTTGGCAGGAACGTGACTCGATGTACCTGCTCCGTCATACCCTTTTCCCATCAACTCGCCGGAGTCACCTTTTCTGGTTGGACTAGGCTTGACGTGAATATCATCAAGGATTGAAACTTCATATTTCCAATCTCCCAAAGACAAATCTACCTTCATCGGAAGTTTATCCTGATTCCTCACGCAAATACGGGCCCAAAAAATATGAACTCTGTGCTTTGTATCCTCATCTATGCCCACAAATCCACCACATTTTCCTCCTATGGTCTTAAAGGTGCTTTCCGACCATGCATGTAGGGGGATACCAAAGGCTTTGACCCATCTATGTTCTGAAACTATATTCTCCGGCTGCACGCCGATCATCGGGGACCACCAGTCCAAAGATAATCTTCTACCATTCCAGAACCATTCTCCTGCCTTGATTCTGACAGCTTCTTGTCTTGAGGGAAAGTCAAACAAGAACTGATTGTGATTCATGGAGGTGATTTTAAGACCAGAAGTGACCTTCCATCTCTTCACAAACCATTCTTGGATCACTAATGGGTTTGGACTCTTACTGAAGGCATCATTGAAACATCCAACAAGACATTTCGAGAGAAAGTGTTCAATCTCAGGCACCCCATCTGCTCGACCTTTTGTTTCTTGGGTGGCTGGCCATTGTGTGATCTTCGCAGCTTCCATGTATGTCCTAGACTGACTTGTTGCAAGCTGGAACCTTGGATTTGAAGCCTTCCCCAGAGATCTTAAAAAATTTTCTGCAATGTCCCCCCATCCTCTGTTGTAGTCATTTTCAGGGATTATTATTGCAGATTTCCTTCCCTCTAGAATGGTTTCGATTCGCAAGAACCTCCCGTAAATGTTGAAATTTTGAATTACTCTGAATGTATAGGCTTGTATCCTTCTGCACCATCTTCTACATCTATTCCCAGTGCTAAGTGTTGCTTCTTTCAAAGCTTCGCAAACCCATCGCAAGTTACTTTCATCGATTTTGATGCTGCTTGTAAATCTTCTGCTGCGTTCATAGAAAATAAACCATCTATCATAATCTTCGCTAATATCTCTTAACTCGAAGGACTTGTCCCCCGAGATAAAAAATATTCTCCAATCCATCAATCTGTTTCATTTTTTATGCTCACAGCTTTTATCACAGTGAGTAATTACACCAAAGAGTATTATCTCCCGTTTCTTGTGATGTTATTATTTCTATGTTTTTTTGTTGATGGTACTGATGTATTGTCTCTTTTCGTCTTCTTGAGCCGAGGGTCCACTAGAAACAGCCTCTCTACACACTACCCTCCCAGACCCCATTTATAGGGCAAAAGACGCATGTCACTGGTAAGTTATTTGTCCAAGTTTTTACATGACATTTCATTTACATTTCTTACCTTTTACAAATTCTGACTTACATGGAAATTTACTGCATAACACCTCTACTTTATCAAATTTTATATTGGTGGTTTGCTGCAAGTTCTATTCTTTGGCTACATTATGTGACAAGAATTTAGTTGGGCTAATGCGAAGAAATAATTTTTACAGGTGCAATATTATTGTCATAGCTTGCAAAAACGGAGACTTATTGCAGCATTATAGTTGTATTACAATCTGTCAATACGCAATAGTACATACCTAGACAGGTTAGTGTAAGGCATGTAAAGAATGTGTGATTTTGCACGTTGTTTTGCAGTCATTGTGGTAAATGTTTTATTAACCTTTGTACAATAGAAATATTGTCCCTAAACGCCTGTAAATAATATGAAATAGTTAATAGGCAATGTTATATATATCTCTTCTTTATACAATTGCATGTCAAAACAAAGATAGTAATATTAAATTACTGCTCAAGCTTTTATAACATTGGGCCCGCAGTACTAATAACTAAACACTCTAAAAACATACACTAACCAGGAATATAATTTTATCCCACTGGTCCATTTGATCGACAAATAATGAAGAGAGAATTAGACAACGAATTGATGACAACAACCATTTGACTACTATGTTATATATCTAAGGCCTATGCTGAGAGTTTCAAAATAGGAGCCCATAAAAAATCTGGAAGAACAGAAAAGCAGAAATCAAATTCCAAAGTTGAATTTTTATAGGTAATCCTTGCGCAATAGCAAAAGCACAAATTTCCAAAACATATAATACACCCGAATAAGAAAGAAAAAAACTAAAAACGAGGAACTGTACGATTATTTCAAAGAGCAAAAAAGAACTATGCTGAAAAGTCTGCAAATTAATTTAAGTTGTTGTCTTGACACATTATATGCGTAGAACCTGCGCCTGAAATGTGCTAAATTAAGAAATCTATTTTAGCTAATGACAGATTAAATAAATTACCAACTTGAAAATTCTTATTAACTTCCAAAAATAGACCAGAAATCGGGAAGATCGAAGAGAACTGAAAGAAAAGAAGATATCTACCACTAACTTCAGCTGTAAAACTGGAAAGACTAAAGAGAAATGGAAAAAAATTTGGCAAAAAATTAAGAAAAGCACATCTGAGGGAGGAGGGCTGGGAGGGTGTGAGCAGGTATTTCTAAACTTGTAGACAAATAGAGAGATGTAATCTTGATTCACGAAATGTCTCTATCACTTTAGAGTTTAGAAAATAGACCCAAAAATAAAGAATAGTCTATCATAACGCACAGAAAATGCGGCAAACAACCCAAACTATCACTTTATCTTAGAAAGTGATGAAAAAATTTGCGTAAATGCACCTCGAGTAAATATGCTTTTCAATACGCAACCACTTAAAAGTGTAACTATAAATGAAGATACACCTGACATCTTATTCTTTTATTTCTTTTAACTTCATATTGAATGTGGTTGTTAGACATATGGATATCAATGAAAAAAATTTCAAAATGATCTTTTTGACCTCTCAATAAATCATTTAATATGCACTCTTAGCTAGCGTTTGGCCATAGAAAAAAGTGTTTGGACATCAGTTTTTCAAAATATATCTCCCAAATTTATTTTGGAAAAATATGAAACATGACTTATACCCACAAGTTCTAAAAACTATCAGTAATACCCAACAGTATCATTATCAATAACATTTATTATATTATCGCAAATCATAGTCCTGAAGATAAATAAATTTGGTATAGAATTATCATTTTTATAATGAACTACATGATATATTATAAGATGACCGAGAAGACGAAGCAACATTGTTACAAAATCATAAAGGGTGGGTTCTTTTATAAAATACAAAAGTTTGGAGAAATTTTTATAAAATATAATAGTGATATTTTTGCCCAAAATCAGCTATTGAGCTGGTTTTGGGATTTGGGATTTGACCAAAATATAGGCAAAATCTATGGCCAAACATGTGTTTTCCAAAAAAAACCCAAATTTATTTTGGAAAAATCTATGTCCAAACGGGGCCTTAGATAAACTTGCAGAAATATTCTGATTTAGCTAGATTAACAATAGAAATGGAAAGGGATGATAAGCCAAGTTTTACGGATAAGTTCCGGATACATAATACCTAAATGTTAATCATCAAATTATAAGCATATTGCAAGGACCAAATGTTTATTCTCCTTTTTATCATAAATTTACCTCTTGGAAACAGTGTCTCTCAAGTGTTGTTTAGTTTATTCTAAAGCACTAAATAAGACTACTGAATCCCTTTTTAATATGGCAAATAAGATGAATATATTTCCACGTGACGAACAATGAAACCACAAATAATAAATCTAGAAGAAAAAAAACTCTAAGAAGTTCTCCAATAAAATAAAGAAAAAGTTTTTGCCAAAACTTATCAGATATTACCTTATAATATTGGTATCCATCAACTTATGAGATGTAATTTCTGGCATTTCTATCTCTCTTTGAAACAATGGAGCTCTTAGCCTCTTGGAAATGATGATATTCCTTGATTTCTATCAGCATACGATTAAGTGACCCATAAGTGCTAACAAAGTATATTCCCGAATATAATAGCAAGGTTCAACACCCTAACTCTTGCCGCAAGATAGAATATTGTTGGACATATCGAATAGAAACAGAACCACTTCTAGAGGACAAAAAGATGCAATTGGATACCCACATTGAATATAAAACATCTACCTATTTTGACCAGTAGACGCAATTCCCCTATTAGCACTTTCTAGCTAGACAACTTTGACTGCTTTGACCAGCTCAATTAAATGTAGAAACCTGCCATTAAATCATTCCATTGCTGATCATTAATGCTTATTGGTAAGATTTATTGCAGTCCAGCTGAAACAGATGACCTTGGGTGGTAATCTGGTTCTCCATATTAATTTCCATGGCCAAAGATCGGCAATTCCATTTCTAGCCATTATTAGCTTGTACCCTGCCTTCACATAATAACTATTATCGCTTGTTCCTCTCCATATGAAATTATCTTTGATGTGCTCATTAAGTGTGACACCATGTAGTGCCTCTAGCATTCGTACATAATCAGTAACCTCCCAGTCCTGCAAATTCCTTCTTAGAGTAACATTCCAAATGGAGCAATCTTTATTATGAATGATTGTAAAGTCTGGACCACTTGCAATCTGAAACAAGTTAGGATGGTCAGTCCTTAGGGCTGAATTCCCAAACAGTTTGTCCTTCCAAAATATTATTTGTTGCCCATTCCCTAATGTGAGATGGTGGTGTTCAGAGAATTCCTCCCACAATCTGTGTATGCACTTCCACACTCCCACCCCGTGGGGTGATCTTGTGAGTTTAGTGCACCAATTGCCTTGAGTTCCGTGCTTAGCATTGACCACCATCTTCCACAAAGGTTGCTCTTCTTGTGTGTACCTCCAAAGCCACTTCATCAGTAGGCATTTGTTGTGAATTTTCAGGTCCTTGATTCCCAATCCTCCTTGGTGTTTTGGGAGGATGACCTTTTTCCACTTCACCAAGTGAAACTTATGTTCAGCGTTATTCCCTTCCCAAAGGAAATTTCTCCTCATCCTATCTAACTAACTTAACACTTTGCTGGGCATATGATGTAGTGACAGTATGTGGGAATGCTATCTAGGACACTATTAATTAGTGTGAGTCTGCCACCCATCGAAAGGTATTGCATCTGCCAGGAGGCTAATCTTCTCTCAAATTTCTCAATGACCCCGTTCCATATTGTTGAAGAGTTGTGCTTTGCTCCCAGTGGTAGGCCTAGGTACGTGGTAGGAAGTGTGCCAGTATTACAGCCCAGGATTCCTGCTAGCTCCTCCAAGTTATGAACTTCATTGACAGGATAGATCACACTCTTGAGCATATTGATATGTAAACCTGAAAGTGCTTCAAAGAGAAAAAGAGTTAGATTTAGATGAAGCACCTGATCTCTGTCTGCACCACAGAAAATCAGAGTGTCATTAGCATATAGCAAATGAGAGATGTTGATATTGCTCTGAACTCCCACATCGAATCCTCTTATCCATTGTAGTCGTTTCGCCTTGTCTAACATTCTGCTTAACCCTTCCATAGGAAGTATGAATAGGAAGAGGGAGAAGGGATCTCCCTGCCTCAAACCTCTTTGAGGTGAGAAGAAACCAACTAGGCTTCTATTGACTAGGATCGAATACTTGACCGTGGAGATATTAAATTTGATCCACTTGATCCACCTGCTGCCGAACCCCTTCTGTTTGAGTATTGAGATAAGATACATCCAATTTAATTGATCAAAGGCTTTCTCTATGTCCAACTTACATAGAATGCCTGGTTCTCCTCTCTTTAGTTGCCAGTCCAGGACTTCATTAGCAATCAAAGAGGCATCAGTAATCTGCCTATTCTTTATGAATGCATTTTGCTGATTTGAGACTAGCTTCTCCATCACTGACTTGAGTCTTACTGCAAGAATTTTCGCTGCAATTTTATAAATACTTCCAATGAGGCTAATTGGTCTGTAGTCTTTGAGTTCTATGGCTCCTTTTTTCATAGGGATCAGAGCAATAAAGGAGGCATTGCATGACCTCACCATCCAACAATGATCATGGTAGTGGTTTAGTGCTCCCATGATGTCTCCCTTAATAATATCCCATGCTTTGTGGTAAAATGCCATTGTGTATCCATCACGACCAGGTGCCTTGTCGGGAGAACATGACTGTATAGCTGCTAGAACTTCTTCCGCCTCAAAGATGTCCTCTAGGTTGAGACTTTCTTCTTCTGTGATACTGGCCATGCCTTCAAAGGTGGCAGTAGGTCTCCAGTCCTCATTCTCAGTGTAAAGCCCCTCATAGAAATCCAGTATCTCCTTTTTAATCTGCTATTTGTCCTCAATAATTTCTTCTCCCACCTGAAGTCTGTCGATGTTGTTGTACCTCCTATTGGAATTTGCAATCTTTTGGAAGTACTTGGTATTCCTATCTCCATCTTTAAGCCAAAGACACCTTGATTTTTTCCTCCAAGAGACCTCTTCTGCACTTGCTAGCTGCTGCAATTCTGATTTCAAAGTCATCATGTTAGTGATCTCCTGTTGTGTGAGGTACCTCCTCTCTTGTTCCTGTTCAAGTGTAGTCAAAGCTTTAGTCCTTTTGGTTTCCAATTTCCCAAACTCTTCCTTGTTCCAGGTAGTAATATCTTTCTTTAAGGTTTTCAGCTTCTACATGAGTATGAAATCTACACTACCAGTGAAAGAGTAGCTCTGCCACCACCCTTTCAATTTCTCCATAAACCTTTTTGATTGCAGCCACATATTTTCAATTTGAAATATGAAGGACTAGCATCCCAATCACCACTTTCCAACATGATAGGTTTGTGATTAGAGATCACTCTAGGGAGTAATTGTTGCTTCACTACTTTGAAGGATTCATTCCATTCAAGGGAAATGAGGAACCTGTCAATTCTTGATGCTTGAATGTAGTTTTCTTCTCTGGTCCAAGTGTAACAGGCTCCTTGTAGTGGAAAATATATTAAACACAAGTCCTGTATGGTTTCAGAGAATACTACCTCAGCCCTGGATCTCCTTATGCAATTGAGTCTTTCTCTTTCAAATCTGCAAACGTTGAAGTCCCCCCCCCCCCAACACCCAGTGACCCTCTCATAGACCCCTTACACATGCAATTTCATGCCACATGACATCCCGTTCTAGGTTGGTGTGAGGCCTATATATACTTGTAAAGAACCATCTGAACTCTTCCTGAGTACTCTCTAAAATGCAAGAGATGGAGAAGGAACCTTGCAAATTCTCAATGTTGTTCCATTGTCTTCTATCCCATACCACTATAATCCCGCCCTATTGCCACTTGCTTTCAACTCAGCCCATCTATTTCCCCATAAGTTGTAAACTTCACATGTTGGCCAGTCTTCAATTTTGGTTTCTTGTAAACACATGACATCAACCTTCCATTTACGAACTAGAGACTTAATAGTACTCTTTTTCCTACTTCCATTCGCCCCCTGCACATTTCAGCTTAGAATTTTTAATTTCATCCGAAAATAGAGCGATAATGCCTACCCTTAACCCCTTTTAACTGTTGTTTCTTCCGATCGTAATTCACCCCACATATTAGTCTCTTTCTTTCCCCTTCCTCTTTGCATTTACCCTCATTCCCCAACTTAGATGGTGACTTATGTTGTTGTAGCTGGGATTGCCTTCTCTGTTCCATCCTTAGAACTAGGCCCAACAATTCATGCTCGAATCCATGTGCATTGATTCCAAATGCTTGCCCAACAATTCATGCTCGAATCTATGTGCATTGATCCCAAATGCTTTGCATGCCTTACCCATGGTAATCTTAGTCCATTTTGAAGTTTCAACAACTGTTGGCCTGTCTATCCTTTTCATGTTGGCTTCTCCTTCGTACCATGTTAATGGAAGAACTGCAGAAATTGATTGAGAGGAAAAATCTGAGTCTGAATTACTCATCAAAGCTAGCTCCCTGTGTGGCGATGGATGACGGCGTAATCGAGGAGAAAATTTTGTTGGATCTTCTTCGTCATCAGCATCTGTAGAGCATGCCCCTGTGCTATGTTCTGGGAAAGCAACTGGGAGGTGATTAGGTTCTGGAATATGTAAAATATCGATTGAGTTAGTGCAGGGCTCAACTGATATTTTATCAAAATTATTAGTGATTGGGCTCTGTTCGCGCCCAACTACTCGCCAGATCATCTTTTCCTTTAAAAGCTTGGCCTCCTTCACTAGGGTTTCCCTCGTTGGGCCTGTCTTATAATAATTCCTGTCCATATTTTGGCCCAAGTTTTGGCCCAGAAATTGTGGACCAGATTTAAGATTTTCCTTCTGTGTAATAACAAAAGGTTTAACATGTGCTTTAATTTTTGAATTAAAGTTGTTTTGTTGCATGCCCACGTGCGTACTAGGGTTGGCAGGAACGTGACTCGATGTACCTGCTGCGTCATACCCTTTTCCCATCAACTCGTCGGAGTCACCTTTTCTGGTTGGACTAGGCTTGACGTGAATATCATCAAGGATTGAAACTTCATAGTTCCAATCTCCCAAAGACAGATCTACCTTCGCCGGAAGTTTATCCTGATTCCTCACGCAAATACGGGCCCAAAAAATATGAACTTTGTGCTTTGTATCCTCGTCTATGCCAACAAATCCACCACATTTTCCTCTTATGGTCTTAAAGGTGCTTTCCGACCATGCATGTAGGGGGATACCAAAGGCTTTGACCCATCTATGTTCTGAAACTATATTCTCCGACTGCACACCGGTCATCGGGGACCACCAGTCCAAAGATAATCTTCTGCCATTCCAGAACCATTCTCCTGCCTTGATTTTGACAGCTTCTTGTCTTGAGGAAAAGTCAAACAAGAACTGATTGTGATTCATGGAGGTGATTTTAAGACCAGCAGTGACCTTCCATCTCTTCACAAACCATTCTTGGATCACTACTGGGTTTGGACTCTTACTGAAGGCATCATTGAAACATCTGACAAGACATTTCGAGAGAAAGTGTTCAATCTCAGGCACCCCATCTGCTGGACCTTTTGTTTCTTGGGTGGCTGGCCATTGCGTGATCTTCGCAGCTTCCATGTATGTCCTAGACTGATCTGTTGCAAGCTGGAACCTTGAATTTGAAGCCTTCCCCAGAGATCTTAAAAAATTTTCTGCAATGTCCCCCCATCCTCTGTTGTAGTCATTTTCAGGGATTATTATTGCAGATTTCCTTCCCCCTAGAATGGTTTCGATTCGCAAGAACCTCCCGTAAATGTTGAAATTTTAAATTACTCTGAATGTATAGGCTTGTATCCTTCTGCAAGATCTTCTACATCTATTCCCAGTGCTAAGTGTTGCTTCTTTCAAAGCTTCGCAAACCCATCGCAAGTTACTTTCATCGATTTTGATGCTGCTTGTAAATCTTCTGTTGCGTTCATAGAAAATAAACCATCTATCATAATCTTCGCTAATATCTCTTAAAGTTCCCGAGTTGCAGAGAACAATCCGAACTGAGGCAATCTTTCCGGATTCGCTCCGCCTTACAGCCTTGTTTCCCATTGTAATTGCCATTGTAGCACGTGTGTGGCCCAGCCCATAAGGGCCATGCGGACTTGACGTCATCCCCTCGAAGGACTGGTCCCCCGAGATAAAAAATATTCTCCAATCCATCAATCTGTTTCATTTTTTAGGCTCACAGCTTTTATCATAGGGAGTAATTACACCAAAGAGTATTATCTCCCGTTTCTTGTGATGTTATTATTTCTATGTTATTTTGTTGATGGTACTGATGTATTGTCTCTTTTCGTCTTCTTGAGCCGAGGGTCCACCGGAAACAGCCTCTCTACACACTACCTTCCCCAGACCCCATTTATAGGGAAAAAGACGCATGTCACTAGTAAGTTATTTGTCCAAGTTTTTACATGACATTTCATTTACATTTCTTACCTTTTACAAATTCTGACTTACATGGAAATTTACTGCATAACACCTCTACTTTATCAAATTTTATATTGGTGGTTTGCTGCAAGTTCTATTCTTTGGCTACATGATGTGACAAGAATTGAGTTGGGCTAATGCGAAGAAATAATTTTTACCGGTACAATATTATTGCCATAGCCTGCAAAAACGAAGACTTATTGCAGCATTGTAGTTGTATTATAGTCTGTCAATACGCAGAAAGTACATACCTAGACAGGTTAGTGTGAGGGATGTAAAGAATGTGCGATTTTGCACGTTGTTTTGCAGTCATTGTGGTAAATGTTTTATTAAACTTTGTACAATAGAAACATTGTCCCTAAACGCCTGTAAATAATTTGAAATAGTTAATAGGCAATGTTATATATATCTCTTCTTTCTGCAATTACATGTCAAAACAAAGATAATAATATTAAATTACTGCTCAAGCTTTTATAACATTGGGCCCGTGCTGAGCGCGGGCCAAAACTATCTAGTACTAATAACTAAACACTCTAAAAAAAGTCATTATTTTAATTAGAGTATCTAAATTACTCTTTTACCCTTGGTCGACCTCTTTGGCTTTTCTATATAATAGACTAGATGGCCTGTGCCCGTGCACTGCACGGGCGTATGCGTAACATCGCTAAGATTAAAGTCCACAAAATATAGTTCGAGCAATTCTTAGCACAGTCGTAGTCAATATACACAACGGAAAGTTTGCTTTCCATATGTCGACCACTATGAGCAATTTGCAGCTAAAGCTTTTTTTTTTCCGGTTCCTCCTCGTACTAATCTTGACTCTCTTTACTACACTGCAAGAAAGATGAGAAAAATAGCTAAGATATACTGTTGTTAACTAAAGGAATCATAGGCCAAGACACTGTACAATAGCAACAAAGAACACATAGGGAGGAATATCAATTCGCCAAGAGAAAAGAATCTTTTTCTGATGAAGAAAATTGAAGCTTTTTATTCCTTGACGGAAACTTGGACTCTCAAAGCTACAAACAACTTTTCTTCAGCAAATGTGCAATGTGCCTCCTAAAGAAATTCATATCCTCAAAATACAGACCCATAAAATAAATCCCCCTAAAAAAGATAATTGCAGTTCTAATTTAACCATAGATTGATTGAAAATTTGTGGCAACAGCAGAAGTACCTAAAGAAGGAAAATATAATCCCATGAGTATTGACCTCAGTGATATCATCAAAACTGTTTAGCAAAAGCCTATGTTATTCAACTCTATAATCATGGATTACTTATTTATTAGGGAGGAGGGCTGGGAGGGTGTGAGCAGGTATTTCTAAACTTGTAGACAAATAGAGAGATGTAATCTTGATTCACGAAATGTCTCCATCACTTTAGAGTTTAGAAAATGGACACAGAAATAAAGAATAGTCTATCATAACGCACACAAAAAAGCGGCAAACAACCCAAACTATCACTTTATCTTAGAAAGTGATGAAAAAATCTGTGTAAATGCACCTAGAGTAAATATGCTTTTCAATACGCAACCACTTAAAAGTTTAACTATAAATGAAGATACACCTGACATCTTATTCTTTTATTTCTTTTAACTTCATATCGAATGTGGTTTTTANACACCTGACATCTTATTCTTTTATTTCTTTTAAATTCATATTGAATGTGGTTGCTGACATATGGAATTCAATGAAAAAAGTTTCAAAATGATCTGTTTGACCTCTCAATAAATCATTTAATATGCACTCTTAGCTAGCGTTTGGCCATAGATTCCCAAATTTGTTTTGAAAAATCTGATTTGGGTGAAGTTTGGTTTGAAGATAAAAATGTGTTTGGACATCAGTTTTTCAAAATATATTTCCCAAATTTATTTTGGAAAAACATGAAACATGACTTATACCCACAAGTTCTAAAAACTATCACAAATACCCAACAGTACCATTATCAATAACATTTATTATATTATCGCAAACCATAGTACTGAACATAAATAATTTGGTACAGAATTATCATTTTTATAATGAACTACATGATATATTATAAGATGACCGAGAAGACGAAGCAACATTGTTACAAAATAATAAAGGGTGGGCTCTTTTATAAAATACAAAAGTTTGGAGCAATTTTTATAAAATATAATAGTGATATTTTGGCCCAAAATCAGCTATTGAGCTGATTTTGGGATTTGGCCAAAATGTAGGCAAAATCTATGGCCAAACATGTATTTGCCAAATAAAACCCAAATTTATTTTGGCAAAATCTATGTCCAAACGGGGCCTTAGATAAACTTGCATAAATATTCTGATTTAGCTAGATTAACAATAGAAATGGAAAGGGATGATAAGCCAAGTTTTACGGATAAGTTCCGGATACATAATACCTAAATGTTAATCATCAAATTATAAGCATATTGCAAGGACCAAATGGTTATTCTCCTTTTTATCATAAATTTACCTCTTGGAAACAGTGTCTCTCAAGTGTTCTTTAGTTTATTCTAAAGCACTAAATAAGACTACTGAACCCCTTTTTACTATGGCAAATAAGATGAATATATTTCCACGTGACGAACAATGAAAGCACAAATAATAAATCTAGAAGCAAAAAAACTCTAAGAAGTTCTCCAATAAAATAAAGAAAAAGTTTTTGCCAAAACTTATCAGATATTACCTTATAATATTGGTATCCACTTATGAGATGTAATTTCTGGCATTTCTAT
Source organism: Nicotiana paniculata (assembly GCA_005239505.1). Lineage (NCBI taxonomy): Eukaryota > Viridiplantae > Streptophyta > Magnoliopsida > Solanales > Solanaceae > Nicotiana > Nicotiana paniculata. The sequence continues at coordinate 146,045 of ML340895.1, read as the reverse complement.
CTCTCTTTGAAACAATGGAGCTCTTAGCCTCTTGGAAATGATGATATGCCTTGATTTCTATCGGTATACGATTAAGTGACCCATAAGTGCTAACAAAGTATATCCCTGAATATAATAGCAAGGTTCAACACCCTAACTCTTGTCGCAAGATAGAATCAAACAAAGAATATTGTTGGACATATCGAATAGAAACAGAACCACTTCTAGAGGACAAAAAGATGCAACTGGATACCCACATTGAATATAAAACATTTACCTATTTTGACCAGTAGACGCAATTCCCCTATTAGCACTTTCTAGCTAGACAACTTTGACTGCTTTGACCAGCTCAATTAAGTGTAGAAACTTGACATTAACTCATTCCATTGCTGATCATTAATGCTTATGGGTAAGATTTATTTGTTTTTCAGCCAACCAGAAAGCCATAAGCTCTTGTATTATATGCTTTAGCTGACAAATCTAAAGCTCAGATGCATCATGCATTAAAAATGAGAGATTAAAGAACCAACTCTTTGGCAGTAACATACACTAAAATTAATAATTATCTAATCAAACATCTGCATAAATCTAATATCTAGCGACAAAGATAAGCTTAAATAGAAGGGGTGCAAAGCAGAAACCAAGGAACTACATCTCATTTTAATGCAAATATTATAAAACAATTTCAAGCAGATTTTCTGGAAAAAACTGCAAAACTAATCACATAAGCTTCTACTATTTGGTTGGTAAGAAATCAAAATGGAGCAAATTAAAAAATCAAAAAGTTTTTTTTGACATTGGACGTGGCTTCTTCAACCTATACTATGGAAATTCTTTAGTTATAGCTTGCTTTACGTGTTCCACGAAAGAAAATCATACCCAAGGTATTATAATATGGCAGATTTTACAGTTATTAGCTTATATAAGATCTTCAAATTAAAGAATGCTCTAAGAATTCTATGTCATCTCTATATTTGTCTTGTATGTCCCTGCAGAAACTAAAAGTGATGACACATCTAATCATTCAAATGACTTAAGCAGACCCCTCATTTTTACTCGTAAAAAACTTGTTTGCTGCGATTCATGCCTCTGCAGATACTTCTTAGTTGAAATATAGAAAGCTTGAGAAGACCACACATAAAGGTACATCTTAAACTTCTCATCCGAGACCAAGGAAGAGGAAGTTAAATATTAACTTTACAAGCACTAAGTTCATTTTTCAGTTAAAAGTTGAAAATTAAATCAGCTCGATAAAAAGAGTAGCGAATATTGACTCTTCAACAAAAAGAAGAATGGAATGTTATTTGAGTTATTGCTTTGACTTTGATAAGTTGTTTCCCTGGAAATTGCAGCTTAGCATTTGTACAAAAGAAATCTCACTTATGCTAATAGCAGCCGAGATAAGGATTGTCTTCTCAATTTCTAAATAGTTTCCCAACCTGACCACCTAAATACGATATGTTAATATTGGTTGGACACTGAATCCTTGTATCAGGAAATAACAGAGGCCTAAATAAGTGAATCACATGTACAACCCAATTCAAGTAAAAATACTATTGACTGAGACACACGATTGGTACTAGTTAGACATCTTATAAAAAGCAATACTATTTCAGAAATTGCATTACTGATATCTGGAGGCGAATCAAAAAGTTTTGAGCATTTAGCACACTAGGTCTATTGAGAATCTCTATCTTTGAGAGAGCTTATTAGCTGACTAATATCATCTTAAACTATTTCTCAAACGCATTCCTAATTTGTATTGGAGTTCATTATTTTGTTGTTTTAGAGTACACGGTTTTATTTTGGGGTTCATCAAGATCCAATGTGGTCCGACCGTGCACCAGGCTGCCGTATAATAATTTTAATTACATACAACCAAGCATCTACTTTAAAACATGCATGTACCAAAACAGGTTCTAATTGTTACTAACTTGCATGTATAGAACCCAGCAAGCAAAATTTAAAACAAAAAGAAGAGAAGCCAACACGTTCTCCCTAAACTAAGAAAGAATAAAATATATAACCAGAAATAGAGTATCAACCATAAGGGGGAAAAGCACCATAGTGTTCTCTTCATATGAAACAAAATAACCGCCAAACATAAGTTGTTGATTGCTCCAAGCATGAAAAAATAGAGAAGACAAAGTATCCATAAAGGTATTTACAAAAACATGAAATCTGAATATCATTAAGCTTCCTGAGTTTTTTCTTTCCTCTTTTTCAAGTTTCAAGAACTGAGTAACAGTGTATTAGCAGCTGATGTTAGAGCCATCTCCTCATGGCAGTAGGCATGACTTTCATATGGGACATTTTATCAAACACTTTATGGGCATCAATAGCATCCCTAATATTTTATCAAAGCACAACATGCATGTCCAAGATGGGACGACAAAACAGAGAAATAAAAAGATGTAGCGTCTCTCTCGATAGAATCTAGAATCAAGTATGCAAATATTCCATACCTTAAATCTAAAACAAAGAAGATGAATATTGAAGGCAAAATCTCAGTAGAAAAAATAGAGCTAAGAGAAAAGAACTCACAAGAGGATAACTCGAGACAAAAACCACCCAAAAGTTTAAGATGTCCAAAATTTGATTGTAAAACAAGAACGAAACACATGCATTGCCGAGGAAAACAAAAGGAAGGTGTCTAATTCCTTGTAAGATTACAAAATTAGAACCGGTGTTCATCTTCAGATGACCCAAAAGGTAAGATATAAAATGAAAGAGAAATCAAGCTATCAAAAACTAAGCAAAAAGTTAAGGAACTAAGGAAACGGAAAAAACTCACCAGAAAAAGAGACGTTAAACAAGACAGAAAAATAGACGTTAAACTTACTTTCAGATGGAAAGAAGAAGGCAAAGGCGCAAAAAGGGTGGGGAAAAATTAAAGCCACGTGGTATTTCAACTTAGACACCTGAAAGTCTCGGTACAACACTTACTTAAGGAGACAAAATTATCAAGTTATCCCCACATAAATTTATAATACCGAAAGTACCTTTGCTCGTCCAAGGATCCTTTACTTATTATATAGTAAAAAACTAGATGGACGCCCAATATTATAATAGCTGGAATACTTATATTGTTTAAATAAGAGAATTAATTAATCTTGATAACTTTTGTGTTGATGTCGGGCATACGAATTTGCAGAACGACAAAAAAAGAAACTGAGATGTACATAGTAACAATTCAAATATAAATAACATTGCACACTAATTGTTTCATACTATATAGCACATACATTTAGGGAAAAAATTATCCTAGTTGTACAAAATTTAATAAAACATCGTTTTAGTAGGTGTTGTGTGCTTGCAAAATGACATGAGAGTAATCTTTCTACATATATACAATCTACATAATGACAAGATAAGATGTGTTTTTTGTACTATAACTTTTGTATTTTGTAGTCTGCTATAAAACTATTGGCACCTGAAGAATTATATGTTAAAACTATAATTGTCAAGCATGTTCTATGTACAAGCTCTTCATGTAAATTCTCCGTATTTAACACAATTCACCCATAAATATTATACCCAGCAAAATGAATTTCCAACAAAAATAATAATATATAGCCGGTGATAATTTTTCATCTCACCTTCTGCTATGGCTACAATCTTAACATCATTGTTGTGTCCCTGACAACCAAAATCTTCTGTTACCGCTACAATTTCAACATCATGGTTGTGTCCCTAACGAAGATACTCGTGTTAGCTGATTCAAAATTTGAGTTCTTAGTAAAAAAATGTCCATATGAAATATTGCTAAATAATGATATGTGATAGAAAGACCACAGTCCACACTATAGCTCAGATAGCAAGTAAGAAATAAACATACAGTTAATATAAGAAAATTTCAGTTCACAAACTACAGAGGCATAAGAAGGGGAAAAAATGATAAGAATTTCCTTAAATACTGCACTTGAAATTCTTGTTAACTAATCTTTTGCAGCTTGCCTGAAGCTATTAACCATGAAACTTAATACTACAATACACATCTTGAATTTCCAGCCTAGCATGAACCCTACATCTAACATGAACAACCACAAGTCTAATAATGATTACTCACTTGATTTGTTCAAAATTGCTCAAATGACATTGCAATTAGAAAAAATAATGATTTTATATGTTTAGTTACCTGATACACTAATACCAACCAAACTACTTCACCCACTTCTCTTTTTCATTTCCAACTCAAGGAAAACAAAGAAATAATTCAGCATGATACTTATTATAGGAGAGCATTTGTTTCACTTCTTTTATTAGTATATTCAAGAAACAACATAAACAAATTCACAACATGCAACCATTTTCTACTCCTCATATATTGCTCCAAACATCTAAAATTCCAACCTATAAATGATCAATTCACTGCTCAATTTCCTGCACATTGAATCTATTTTAAGATTTATGTATTTTTTGTCCTAAAGGTAACTCACCAAGAGCTATAAGATATTATCAACCACGTTTGAGCACCCCCACAGTGGTTGATTTTACCTTTTTTAGGGGGTCTTAAATTGTTTATCAGTTTTGTATCGAGGTTCTTAGAATATCAATTTCCGCCTTAAGCATAATAGATCGAACTTAATATTATTGCATGCTTAGTATCTTGATAAATTCATGAATGTCATTTATGCGGGAGGCTATGTTATATTTCTAACATATCCCTCAGTTTGATTCATTGGTCAGTGCTGTCAATTCTACTACTTATAGTCTTTTTTTCTCAAATAACAAATCTTACTTGGTCTCTCCTAAAGTAAGGTCATTATTTCACATTTGGTCAGGTAGTTCAATAATGTTAAAAAGCTTAAATAATTCCATAAGTTCGTGCAGAAAATGTTAAAATGGCTACACATTAGAAAATCCACAAAAGGTCATCAATGAAATTCAAATAAGCAAAGTAAGCAGTGGGAAACAACATCAATATAGAATATTCAATATTTTATTTTTGGGTTTCCACCTTATTAGTTATCTTCACATTAAGTTATCATGTCATCTTTTAGAATGTCTCCAAGCTTCAACTTCTTATCTTAAAAATGTGCTTCCTCAAGAATGAGAAATAAGATGAGGAAAATGACTACAGGAACACGAAAAAAAATACCTTGTACTGGACAAAAAGAGACCACATACCTAATAAAGAAAACTACAGGGACAACCTCTGTATTGCAGAGAACGGAGGGTCCCCAACTTATTACAAAAATCCAACAAGCTTCTTCTAGAGTATGACTTTCATCCAACTTTCCTGTGATTCACAATCTCTGTTAATATTCACCAAACCGTGACTTTATTTTGTGGATAAAAAGAATTCTACAGCATTCAATGTCCTCTCCGGTATTCTTGTTAAACAGAAAGTACATAAAGGATGGTGCAAAATAAGGAGCAAGGACATGGAAAAACACATGAAGAATGCCGATAAAGAGAGAGGAAATTTAAACTAATAAGAGAAATCTGGTAGCGAATGCTGCATGTAATAGAGCATTGTATTGCTACCTCGTAGGTATGTGGAGGACTATCCATACGTGAAACGTTTGAGTATAAAAATAGATTAATCAATCGTTAATTTGACTACGAGGCAATGTTGCATCCTCATCCTCACATAAAATGAAACACAGAGCAGATAACAGCAGACAATACAAATAAGTTCTTTGTATTAGGAGCAGTGGTGCAGCTAGGAAATTCAATAAGAGTGTTTGCAGTGAGATATGCAAAGGTGTTCAGAGTCTATTTTTCCTTATAGATAGTATAATTTTTCGGCGAAGGGTGTTTAGCTGATCACCCTTGGGCTAACATAGCTTCGCCCCTGATTAGAAGACAGAGTCTAAAAATGCCAAGATAATATACCTTGTTGCACGACTATCTGACATCAAAAGCATGAGATGGTATTGAAAATACATTCTACCATTTTCAATGTATAATGCATGATCCTACAATGAATTTGGATGTTTAAAAAAGCAAACGCTTATAACTGAATCTGATCTAAAAGAGAATAAAACCCAAAAGCATAAACGCATTACCTAATGCATTTCTACCCCTTACGTGAATAGCAATTTGAAGGAGTTTAAAAATATTTACTTTGAAGACCACATCATTAAGAAAAAGTAGTTCCAATGTTTTTTGTAGCGCTAAAGCAGAAAACACTTACTTTGTTTAGTCAAATACAAAGAGAACATAAACCTCAAAAGACAACATAAATAGAACCAAAAAGACCACATAAATTTAATTGTCGTGACAAAAAATACAGACTGTATTGAATCTTAAACTTGGAGCCGCTTCAAATTTAGTACGTATATATTTCAGCACGAACCTACGCAGTAAAGAGCATCCAAATACCTATTAATATAGTGTTTGTGAGTATTACTCAAAAGGGGAAAATCAATCTGAGTGTGAAAATATAATATAAAATCAACGAAAGAAATATTCACATGTATGTAGAAAATCCAATTTAAACATTCAGTCAAATCCAATGTAAACATCTAGTTAGCAAAAATGAATTGAAGAAAAAACCCACCAAAATAAAGAGCTTACACTTTGAAAGATGAACACCATAGGAAGAACGAAGAAGCTAGAATATGAGATTCAAGAAAGAAACATACATTATAGGAATAGAGTGAGAGGAGGCAAAAGAGGGAATAGAAGAACAGAGAAGGAGAAAAGAAAAAGAACAAAATTTTATGAAGTCAGTTGCCCCACTAAGATGAACACTTGTTGCCCAGAATAGAGAAACGGAAGTAAAATCACATTAGTTAATAAATAAAATGTCTAAAACACTCTCAATTTGAAATTAAAAGAAAAATAACAAACCCAGACACGATGAACAGAAAAGCCATAGAAGATTTTGAGCCACAAAGAAAGCAGCATAGAGGAGGGGTACGTGCCAATTCAATTTGGGGCAAAGCCAAAAGTAAAATGGCATTTATGCCCTTGATCAACCAACAAGCCTTTTCTATATAGAAATATAGTATAATACCTATAAGTTGAAACATGTTTCAATTGTCATTACACGTGTGAGGATGCGAATCATCTGATTATACCTGGCTAATTTCTGGAATCTAATGCTCAGTATGTTGGATGTTTCCTGCTTAATGCCCTCATCAAACAACTTTTATGTTGCTGGATACTGAAATGAATGACAAAGATTAGCAAACCATGATTTCCTAAAGCGGCTGAGTCAAGTAGTTATGTTGAAGGGTTGGAGAGTGGAGGTCCCGGAGAAAAGGAAATCAAAGGCTTTTGGCCTTTTCCCTTCTATGTGTTATGTCATGAGCGACTTTCTAGCCATGTACCATAACCTTTTGGGCGCGCCTCGTGATATCCTAGCAAGCCTCCCAACGCCTAGCTCCACGGACGGCCCTGTAGTCTTGGCGCCACGGACGGCCCTGTGGTCTTGACTGCGCCAAGTGACAAGTGTGCATGTGCCCCTGTCGCCCCACTGATATTCCTTGCCAGCACCCAGTCGCAAGTAGATGCCAACGGCGTCGCACACATAGATCATGATGCCAAAGACAAGGTTGCTGACAACGGACATGTTGTACCTTGTAGAAAACTAACTCCTTTTCATTGTAAATATAAAGTAGTTTTATTCCATGTACTTCCATTATATTGTCTCTAGCTTAGTTAGGTCAAGTATTGTAAATTTGGTTTTTTTTTTTTAAGCACTATTAGGGGGATCAAGCAAGCAAATAATTCTTTGTACTGGTGTCTCTCCCCCTCGACATCGTGTTGCCTCTCTGTAATAGCTTTCATTAATGCAATCAAGTTTCTTTCAGTTCTTATTTACGTTCTCTCAATTGCTCTTGACATTGGTTTTCCCGTACGACACTGACAATCTCGTCTAGCGCACGGAGGGGACCTCAGTTGGCGGACAATAACTGCACTAACATCAGTTGCTTAGCCATATATCGCCCTTCCAAGGAATCTCAAGATGGTTCCGCGTAACAGTTGGTATTAGAGCCTAGGCTCGACATCGAACGAGGGAACACATTTACATTACCACTAGGCTCGACATCGGACGAGGAAACATATTGCCATTACCACCATTTCTGACCATGGTGAATCATGAGGACCGCATTGCGGCCTTTGAACAGACGGTTGACATATTACGACTCATCGTGGATACGGTGCCTGAACTAAGAACCAGCCTAGTGCAAAGGTTGGATGACCTGAACCACAGAATGCTCCAGGCCTAAGTTGACATATAAAACATCAGTCACGACTCTGAAGGAGACCGATAAACGGCAGCCACAGAGGCAGCCAAAAGTTTTGGTAAATTCTAAGGCCTCCAACAGGAGAACACCGAGGATTTAGCCTACAACGCAGAAGAGACAGACATGGTGACTGCCATGCAACAAACTATAGACAACTTGACAGGCCAGCTCAATGTTGTCAATGCTGCTTTACAAGGCCTGCTTTGAGGAGGTGGAAACCAAATCAGGGGTGCTGTGAACATCGCCCCCATGGCACAAAAACTGAAAATTCCTGAGCCAAAGCCATACAATGGATCTCGGAATGCTAAAGAAGTGGAAAACTTCATCTTTGACATCGAGCAGTACTTCGATGTCGTGGGAGGCCTAGAAGAAGCTTAGAAGGTAGCAACTGCTACCATGTATCTTCATGGTGATGCTAAAATCTGGTGGTGGGTGAAGTACGAAGCCATCAAGGCCAGTGAAGACGTTCTGGAGACATGGGCAGAACTGAAGGCAGCCATACGACTACAATTGTTCCCCGAAAATATTGAGTACAATGCAAGGAGAAAACTACGGGAGTGTGATGACCCAAGGGGTCATTTTATGAATTTAGACTCTCTTCTAGACTTATTAGCCACAAAAAGATTAATTTTGAACCACCTCGATTTTTGTGCACAGTTCGGGCGTGAAACCGGAAAGCTTTTATGTGAAAATATAAGAAATAATAATTTTTAGAATTAAAAAATTAGTTTTAGTTGACTTGAGTAAACAGACTCGGATCTGTGTTTCGACGATCTCGGGAGGTCTGCAGTAAAATATGGGACCTGGGCGTATGCTCGAAAATGAATTACGAGGTCCCAAGCCTTAGAAATCAACTTTGAAAGAAATTATTTTGTTGAAATATTTATGAAATGAAGAAAAGAATTCATGTTTAAAATCATTGCTATCGGTCTCATATTTTAGTTCCGGAACCTAGTACAGATTTGTTATGATATTTAGGCGTTGCCTGTGAAATTTGATAAAAACGGAGTTCGTTTGATGTGATTCGGACATCCGGTTGAAAAGTTATGAATTATAAGTGTTCTTTAGGAAAATAATGAGTTTTGAGATTTAATTCGTTGTTTTACATGTTATTTTCATGATTTGATCACATGAGCAAGTCCGTATGATTCTTTTAGACTTGCGTGCATGTTTGATTTAGAGTCCCAAAGGATCGGGTGAGTTTCAAATAGGTTTGGGTTGTGTTGCGCTCGTTCTTTCTTATGCTTCGACGTCGTTTCTTCAAGCATAAATGATATGATACTGAAAAAATGAGCCGATTTTTGTTTTGAATGAAGTTTTAGATTCGTATCGTAATTACGGACCCGTAACAAAAAGAATCATCGAATTTGGACATCGTATGAGGGCTTTATGGGCATTTTACTAAAGTTGCCAGATTTTTTAGATTAATTACGAAATTGCCCATGACGGCGTATTAATAATCTGCACAAATTGCAAATATTAAAACTAAAATATCTCCTTCATTATAAGGCCAAATTGAGTGATTTAAAAGTCTAACTTGACTAGAATTTCACAAGGAAACTATTGGACACATAAAAATCGAGTTTCGAGATCGTTGGATACGAAAAACGAGATAGAATAGCTGGCAGAAAAATATATATAAAACGGCAGACTTCTTGTTCTTCAAATTTTCGAACCCCACTGCCCTAGGAACGAATTTCTTCACCAAATATCATCCCCAAGTCATATTCAATCAATTATAAACTTTACTCTTTCAATTACCCATTATTTTTCATCACTTTTAAATCAAAAACTAAGAATTTTCATGGTAAAAATTGAGGGTTTGGGTAGAATTAGGGAATTTATAAAAAAATCAAATATTTACCTCGAATTGAGGTCAGATTTCGAAATTAATTGTATATTTGGGTTCGTGGGTGAATGGGTAAACGTAATTTGGTCCGAACCCCAAATTTAGACCAAGCGGGCCTGGGGTCGGGTTTTTACTTTTTTTTTNTTATATTATTCAATAAAGTAAGTTCCTTTAGCATTAGTTAATGATATTAAGTTAATTGTGATTAGATTCGAGCAAGTTAGAGGTGAATTCAAAAGGAAAACCAATAATTGAGCAGTGAGTGGCCTGCGAAATTGAGGTAAGTGTTTGGTCTAACTTTGACTTGAGGGAATAGGAATCCCCACTTGTTTGAAAAGAGTATTGGTTTTTTTAGCTGGATTCCTTGTGGTACAAAACGGTTGAGCGGTTTGGCATTGTTTTTACAAATTATATATATGTATATGTTCCTGTTGGTTCCATCGTTGATAATATTGAGGAAGCGATGAGGAATGCAGTTTAACTATTTTATGATTATTGAGGTTTACGTGGTTGTTGGGTTTCAATTGATTGTTGTCAATTGTTGTGGCGAGTGTATTAAAAGTGTTGGTTGTTCTTTTGATTTTTATCATGGTACATAAAGACCGAGCTGGGTTGACAGCGTTACAGTGTTTACATATATGCTGGTTAGTTTTATTGTGAAATGATATTGGTTAAAGCTTACGAGCTATACGTTTTTCTGTTTGAAATTGTGGAAATAAAAGTATTGTGAAAGGCTTAGCCTGAATTGTGAAAGTCTCATAAATAAACTGATATGATATGTCCGGTGGGAGCGGGTTGCACGCCGCAACAAGGAGTGATAAGGGTGGACATGTGGGATCGGGTTGCACGCTGCAACAAGAGCAATAAGGTGGACAGGTGGGATCGGGTTGCACGCCGCAATAAGGAGCGATAAGGGAAGACATTTATACTTTTATTTTTTATAAATTAAAGACTGGAACACTCATTATTTTATTGTCATTATTTCATATTATGCTCTTTCTATTATTTAAAGTGAAACTTGTTTCGTTTTCAATTGTTGAGACATAAATATTGTGAAAGGATTTGACTTAAATTGTGAAAATCCTTTTTATAAATAAAGAGATGTGATTGTATGGTGGGAGCAGGTTGCACGCCGCAACAAATAGTGATAAGGGTGGACAGGTGGGATCGGGTTGCACGCCGCAACAGGAGTAATAAGGGTGATATATTTATAGGGAGGAGCAATAAGGGTGGACAGGTGGGAACGGGTTGCACGCCGCAACAAGGAGCGATAAGGGAGGACATTTATATTTTTACTGATTTTCAAAGAAAAACAAAGATTTGAAAACTTACTATTTTATATTACTATTTTTCATATTTTAGCATTACTTTTATCTAAAGTTAAAGTTTGGAACCTTTGAAATTATTTGAGAGTTGGTTATAGATGAGGCCTGGAAAAGGCGGCTGAGTTATTTCATTGTTGTTGCAGTACTTAATTATTTGTTTAGATTTCCTTCTTGCTATATATTTATTGTCTCAAATATATTTTTCTTGTTCGTGTAGAATTATTTTATTGCGTTATAGTATATATTATTGTCACACGTTATATGTTGTTAATGCCCCACCGTAGCCTCGTCACTACTTCATCGAGGTTAGGCTCGGCACTTACTCAGTACATGGGGTAGATTGTACTGACACTACACTTTGCACTCTTTTGTGCAGATCCAGGTATCGACCAGTAGTAGAGATATTTAGAGCGGCTATTCATTTATTCGGAGACACGAGGTATATCTGTCGGCGTTCGCAGATCCCGAGAGTCTTCTCCTATTTCCATAAAAGCTATTTTATTTTATTCAGAACAGTTACATTATTTCTTTCGGCCCAGTATTTGTAGTATTCTTTAGTAGTTCGTGAATTGTGACACCAGACCCTGGGTAGTCTTAGAGTTATTTATATAATTAGTCTGTGGTTCATTTTCATTCAACTGTTTTTTATTTTATCATTGAAAATCATTTAAATTAAGTTTACATAAGATTTATTTATTGATGTTTAAGAAGATAATCAAAGGAAGTTAGCTACTCAAATTCTAACATTGGTTTGCCTAGCAAGTGTGGTGTTAGGCGCCATCACGATCCCTAAGGTTGGGAATTTGGGTCGTGACAAGTTGGTATCAGAGCACTAGGTTGCTTAGGTCTCACAATTCACGAACAAGCTTAGTAGAGTCTGAAGGATCGGTACAGAGACGTCTGTACTTATCTCTCAGAGGCTATTAAGTTAGGAAACAACTCCATTTTTATTTCTACTCTATCGTGAGAATTTATTCTATCATGAATGATTGAACTTGTCTATTCTTGTCCTCTCACAAATCTTGACAACACGCGAAGCGTCTACAACCGGAAAAGATGAAGCCCCAATGACAACTACGATTAGGGGGAGAGACAGAAGCAGAGCTTAGACTAAAGCTCGAACATCAGCACCTATTGTACAGTCTCAAATGGATCTAGACGTGGAGGTTCGTGCCAAGAATTATCTTAATAGAGCTCTACTTTTGTGATCATTGTGTGTCAATAGAGATGAGAGTTACCCCAAAAGAATAATGAACAATATGAATAAATGAGGTAGCTCAGCAGTGTTGAGTCAACATAGTAAAAGAAGAAATTGGCCGTCGGTGTTTGTGGCAAGCCTATGAAGGGAAAAAGAAGGCGGATAAGAGGACTACTCTTAAACAAGAGAGGACCTTAATTTTCATTGTGGTAAAGGTAAATGTCAAGCCCATTTGGGCAATTATAGACACGGGTGCTGCCCACAACTACTTGGCCTCGACTTAGGTGGAGCGCCTTGGTATAGTTTTAGGAAAGGGAAGAGGTTGTGTAAATGCTATCAACTCACCTCCTCAGCAGTGGATGGAATAGCCAAATACGTACCAATGAAGTTTGGTCCTTATGAAGGAAAATTCAACTTGCGCATGGTGATCATAGATGACTTCGAGTTATGAATGACTCGATCGGTCGTTTTGAGCATTTGCACTTTTCTCGGTAATTTATGGGCATGAGTAGCTCTGTATGATATATTATGACTTATGTGAATCATCGACTTTGGTTTTCAGGTTATTCGAAATCAGTTTGGAAGAATAAAATTTCATTGTTGAAGCTTTAAGTTGGAAGAGTTGACTAAGTTTGACCTTTTTTGTGAATTTGACACCGGAACAAAGTTGTAATGGTTTCGATAGGTCCGTATGGTAATTTTGGACTCGGGCGTATACCCGAATTTGCATTTGGATGTTTCTAGAAGGTTTCGGCACAAGTTGGCAAAATTTGGAAATTTAAAGGTTTGGAAAGTTCATAAGTTTGACCAAAAGTTGACTTTGAGGATGTCAAATTTGGATTGTGGCTCCGGGAATTTTAATAGCTTCGTCATGTCATTTGATTTGTGTGCAAAATTTGGTTTCATTTCGGGATGATTTGATATGTTTCGGCGCTAGTTTTGGAAATTAAAAGTTCATAGTTCATAGATTTTTATTTGAGGTGTGATTCGTCATTTTGATATTTTTATGTGTGTTTTTAGGCCTCGAGTAGGTTCGTGTTATGTTATGTGACTTGTTGGTATACTTGGTCGAGGTCCCAAGGGGCTCAGGTGCGTTTCAGATCATTTTTATTCATCTTCTCATGGCTGGTTGTTGTTGGTCCTGGTGTGACCGCACCTGCGGATATAAGCGCAGGTGCAGAGCCACAAAATCGGAAGAAGAGTCATAGGAGCGAAGGAGGAATTGGTAGAAGGTCTCTGTAGATGCAAGATATGGACCGCACCTGCGGAAGCGGTGCCTTGGAGCGCAGGAGCGATGATTGGCGCAGGTGCGAAGTGATGTTCCACATAAGTGATGGCTGCTGAGTTGATCTGTTCGCAGAAGCGAAGATTTGGCCACATGTGCGTGTCCACAGAAGCGGAAATTGGTTTGCAAATGCAAAAATGCTAGCAGAAGCTATAAATCTAAGATCTTGGTCTTTTCTTTATATTTTGAGATGTGAGGACTCGGATGGAGGCAATTTTTGGAGAAAAATTAACCATATGAATTGGGGTAAATGTTCTTTACCCGGTTTTGATTATATTTCATGAATCTATCTTCATATTTAGCAATTGGTTGATGAATTTAAAGAGAAATTTGGGGGTTTTGGCCTAAAGTTTCATAATATGAAATTTTGAGTTTTGAACATTGAATTGGAGTCAGATTCGAGTGAAACTAGTATGGTTGAACTCGTAATTGAATGGATTTTTGGATTTTGTGAGATTTGTTGGGTTCCGAGGGGCGTGCCCAGGTGTAATTTTTGGTCGGTTTTGGATTTTGATTAAGGATTCGATCTTTATTATTTGGAATTGTTTCCTTGGGCTTTATTTGATGTATTTGAGTTGGTTTTGGCTAGTTTTGAGCCGTTCAGAGGTCTCTACGCGCGTGATGGCATCTTTGGAGCATTTTTTGGCTTGCTCGACATTCGTATTAGTTCGTTCGAGGTATGTAATTCTTCTAAATTTAGTGCTGAGGGTATGAAATCCCGTAATACATGTTATGTGATTGGTATTGAGGTGACGCACATGCTAGGTGACGGGCGTGTAGGCCTGCACAATGTGAATTGGGGCATGTGGCTTCCATGGAACCGTATAGTGGTCGTACTTTGTTGATATCCATGTTTTTACCATATGATGATGTAGTTAAGCTGTCAATCATGTTAGACATCATGTTTAGGCATTATGCCGATAATATCTGGACCCATAGTGATCGTTTCTTACTGTCATCTCACTGATTTCATTGATATTTCGTACTCAGTCACATCCATGCATTCATACCATATCTCAGTTTCAGTTATTATTTATTGATACATCATATCATTGTTGTCGAGCTAGTTTCATGACGTTGTGAGCCCGTGAGTGAGATTGGAGAGATTGATGATGAGTGAGGCTGAGGGCCTGAGTGAGAGTGATATTTGGGATCGGGTTGCACATCGTAGCATCTTATATTGATTACATTTTTATGGGATCGGGCTGCATGACGTAGTGATATATTGATTACATTTTATGGGATCGGGATGCATGGTGCAGAGATATAGCGCTTGGGCTAAAGGATCCCTTCTGGAGTCTACACACGCCCAGTAAGCGCAGACGGCTATATATATGTGGATCGGGATGCACGCCGCATCAAGTATTGTACAATGCTGAGTGATTGAGTGTGATGAGCATAGTGATAGAGAATGCGAGACAATGAGATGGAGTACCCTGAGAGTGTGAGTACATGAGCTCATCATTGAGATGCATTGCATTTGACATGCGTACTTGATATACATGCATAGAGATGCATTTCCTTCTGCTACTAGGTTTTGGGGACATTATGATTTTACCTGTATCTTGACATGTAGGCATAGAGACGTACTTTCCTCATTTTATCTAAAAATTAAACATCTTACTTATTGTTGAAAGGATTTTTGGGAAAAACCACAGTTTATAAACTTACTCGTATTTTGGCATTTTCGTAAAAGATTTAGTTTTTCACTGAGATACTTAAAAAGCATGCCTATTCTTTTCGGGAACTGTGAACGAACTGAGCATTTTATTTTTGAGATACCTCATTTATTACTTGTACTATATTGTTATGAATTGTTGTAGAATATTGGTATTGGATCCGACCTTGTGTTAGCTCGTCACTACTTTCAACCTAAGGTTAGATTTGTTACTTACTGAGTTCATGGGGTCGATTGTACTCATACTACACTTCTGCACCTTGCGTGTAGATGTTGGCTGTTGATGTTGTTGTGTTCGATGAGAGTTGGATTGAAGATGTACCTGCGTCCCGGTTGTACCTGCCCCTTGTTCATGGTAGCTTTAGATCTACAAAACTTTGTTTATGTACTTTTCAAACAGACAATGTATTTATTTCATTTCAGCTTTGTAAATTCTATTCTTAGAAGCTCATGATTTGTACTACCAGTCCTTGGGAAATGTATAAGATTCAGATAATTTTCTTTCCTTTATTATCTTATTAATATTATTGGAATTGGATAGTTATTAGTTGGCTTACCTATCGGGTTGAGTTAGGTATAATGGATTTGGGGTCGTGACAAGTTGATAGTTGGATTGGAATTCCTGAGACAAACCAACACCATGCCCGTATCGTATGCAGACATGCTAATAATGATGGGAACAAACGGGGCAAAGCCCTGCATTATCCCATGCATGCCCATGAAGATAGTCGCTGAGAACATCTCGGCTTTGCAGTTGAAGAAGGGAGTCAAAAGAGATGAACCTACATTCCTGGCTACCATATGCATTGAAGATATAGAGCGCTCCTCGGGTCCCATTGTTACACCCGTGAAGGAGCTACTACTGGAGTTTGAAGACTTCATGCCGCAGGATATACCAAAGTGACTCCTGCCTAGGCGAACTATGGACCATGAGATTGAGTTGGTGCCAGGTGCGAAGCCACCTGCCCAGGAGCCTTATAGAATGTCACAACCCGAACTCACCGAGCTTCGGAGACAGATGATGGAAATTCTAGACACGGGGATCATTGTGCCCTCCAAGTCCTCATATGGGTCCCCTGTGCTATTCCAAAAGAAACATGATGGTAGTCTACGACTCTGTGTGGATTACTAGGCTCTAAACAAAATCACCGTGAAGAACAAGTACCCTATTCCGCTCATGGCAGACTTGTTTGATAGATTGGGTGGTACGACGGTGTTCACAAAAATAGACCTGAAGACAGGGTATTGGCAAGTTTGGATTGCAGAGGGTGATGAACACAAGACGACATGTGTGACAAGATATGGGCCGTTTGACTTCCTGGTTATGCCATTCGACTTGACTAACGCTCCAGCCATATTTTGCACCCTGATGAACCAAGTCTTCCGAGATTACATTGACCAATTCGTGGTGGTCTACTTGGATGAAATTGTGGTATATAGCCAAACACTGGAAGACCACCTGGAGCACTTGCAGAAGGTCCTAGCCCAATTACGGGAGCATGATATACATGCGAAGCTATCCAAGTGTCGCTTTGCTAAAAAACAGATTGACTTCCTCGGAAATGTCATTGAGGAAGGGAGGATCAAGATGGACCAACAAAAGATTCAGGCTATCATAGATTGGTTGCCGCACAAGGATATCCACGCCTTGAGGGAGTTCCTTGTCCTATGCAAATTCTATCAGTGATTTGTGAAAGATTACTCTCTCATCGTAGTTCCATTGACAGAACTCCTCAAGAAGGTCACGCCTTGCGATTGGGGACCCAGGCGAGCAGAGGCCTTCAACGCATTAAAAGCAGCTATGTCTAGTAGCCCCGTCTTGACCCTCCCTGATTTGTCCAAGCCATTCGAAGTACAAACGGATGCTTCCGACTATGCTCTTGGAGGAGTCTTACTACAAGAAGGGCATCATGTAGCGTACGAGAGCCGGAAGCTGAAGGATGCAGAATGGCGCTATGCCGCCCACGAGAAATAATTATTGGTTGTCATTCATTGCTTACGCCTTTGGAGGCACTATATATTGGGAAGACTGTTCGTGGTTAAGATAGAAAATTAACAATTTCCTGACCCAGCCGAAACTGAATGGCCGACAGTCCCGGTGGCAGGAACTCCTAGCGGAATTTCACTTCAACTTGGAGTATTGAAGTGGGAAGATTAATCATGTTATTGATGCTCTTAGTCGGAGAGCTGACTTAGCATCGGTGTGCTTACTCGCCACCCTAAGGGGGAGCAAAGTAGCCACCACCATAAAAGACCAGATACAAGATCTACTCATCAAGGATCCTGTTGCACATATTTGGTTGATCTGGTAAAATAGGGCAAAACTCGCCAGTTCTACATGGAAGATCTTGAAAGTGAAAGGGAACTGACTTTATGTTCCTAAAGGAGGAGATCTGTGAGGTCTCTTCTAGCAGAATGTCATGATACTTTGTGGGCCGGCCATCCCGATAAAGAACGCACCATGACATTACTTCGACGTGCATACTATTGGCCTCAAATGGACGATGACGTTGCTCAGTATGTGAGGACGTGTCTAGTATGCCAGAAGGACAAGTCAGACCACTTGGCACAAGCGGGACTCTTGGAACCAGTAGTCCCAAAGAGACCTTGGGAAATCGTTTCCCTGGATTTCATCACCGGATTGCCCAAGGTCGGAGATCTCACAACTATCTAGGTTGTGGTGGATCGATTTTCCAAGAATGCTACCTTTATAGCAGCCCCACAACATATATATCAACATAATATACAACTCGACTCTTCTTCTCTCATGTCGTCACATATTGGGGCCTTCCCAAAGACATTGTTAGTGATCGCGACTCACGCTTCACTAGCAACTATTGGACCCAACTATTTAAGTGCCTCGGGTCAAAATTGAGTCACAACTCAAGTTTTCATCCGCAATCTGATGGCCAGACGGAGCGGTTCAATGGTATGTTAGAGGAATATCTCTGCCCCTTTGTAAACGGATCGTAGAAGAATTGGGTGAAGCTTCTGGATGCTTCTCAACTGTGTTTCAATTCACAAAAGAGCTCTAGCACAAACAAAAGCGCTTTTGAAATTGTTACCGGACAACAACCACTACTCCCGCACATCGTGAATGCACCAAACATGTCAAAGTATCCTCGAGCTGCTAGCTATTCAAAAGAATGGAAGCAAAATTTGGAGATAGTACGGAGCTATCTTGTCAAAACCCAAAAGCGGATGAAGAGGCATGCTGATCAAAATCGTCGCTTTGTTGAATACCAAGTAGGAGATAAAGTGATGATCAAAATCCTAAAGCGGTACTTGTTTGCAGGGGTCCATGACCCTCACCTATTGCAAAAATACATTGGATCCTTGTCCATTGAAAGGCGCATTGGGAAAGTTGCATACCGGGTGGATACCCCATCTTGGTGGAAAATCCATCCCGTCTTCCATGTCAGCCTTATGAAACCTTTTTGGGAAGACACGGAGGATCCTTCACGCAACGAACTCACAATACTCAGTATTCGAGGCCCAATTCAATCGGGAAAAAGTGTGTTGAAGCTATTCTTGATGATCGGGTGATTCACGCATCAAGGAAGGATCATCAAGAGTTCTTGGTGAAATGGCAGGGTTGTGATGCAGAGGAGAATACTTGAGAGAGGGGAACAAACCTCAACGCCTACTAAGCCTAATTGATGATTATCTTGCAAGTAAGGCGCCGAGCACGTTGTCAACTCAGGTGGGGGAGAATGTCACGGGCGGCTTTCCAGCCATGCCCCATGACCCCTTGGGGGCACCCCGTGGCATCTTGGCAAGCCTCCCAGCGCTTAGAGCCCCGGACGGCCTCGTGGTCTTGGCTGCGGTAAGTGACAAGCGCGCATGTGCCTTTTTCGCCCCACCGATATCCCTCGCCAGCGCCCAGCCACAGGCAGATGCCAACAGCGCCGCGCGTGCAGACAACGCCATGCACGCAGATCGTGATGCCAAAGATAAGGTTGTTGACGGACCTGTTTCAACATTGTATAAAACTAATTAGAGTAGTTTTATTCCATGTACTTCCATTATGTTTCTCTAGCTTAGTTAGGTCAAGTCTTGTAACTTTCGGGTTTTTTAAGCACTATTAGGGGGATCAAGCAATCAAACTTTCTAGCAAGCAAGCAATTCTCTGTACTGGTGTCTCTCCCCCTCGACACCGTGTTGCCTTTCTGTAATAGCTTTCATTAATGCAATCAAGATTTCTTTCAATTCTCATTTTTGTTCTCTCAATTTCTCTTGACATTGGTTTTCCAGTACGGCACTTACAATCTCGTCTAGCATACGGAGGGGACTTCAGTTGGCTGACAACAACTGCATTGACATCAGTTGCTTAGCTTTATGTCGCCCTTCCAAGGAATCTCATGAAGGCGCCGCGTAACAATTATAATGATTCTTTGAGCACCACCTTAGTTGCTTCTTTACTATGATAGTTAGCATCTTTAAATGAATATGGTATGCCTAAAGAACATCTATACTAAAAATAGCATTTCATCACTCTCTTTTGGACTAATTCTTAGAATTCGTGGCCAACTATAGTACCTGATCAATTGCTTTGTAATATTTGCTTACATTGACAACCTCTCTACCTTTGTTTGTTATTCGGCGCTTGAGAATATAAGGTATTGAGTTGCTTGGATTAGTAGTACTCTTTTCATTCACAGTCATTTACTATAAATGGAAATCTCAAGATTTCAATTAGCAATGTCCATTTTAGATATGAGGATTCTGTCAGGTTTGTTCATGTCAGTTATTGATGTCTTTCTAATCAGAGCTGAGTTTCCCTATTTTGTTGTTTGTATTAAGTCTCCATTATTTGGGTTTTTAACTATGATCTTTGATTTATAGATTCTCGCTTAGCTTGGTTTGCTTATTTTCTTTTGCATGTAATGGGTGGCTACAAATTTAGCAATTTAACATATAATGGGGTTACACCTGCAAGTTGCAAAGCTCGCAGCAATTACGATGGATGACCAAGGGAATGAAACTTTCGATACAAATGGCGCTTTGGATTGCGTATGGTAAGTTGTTCTCTATTTCATGCAAAATATTTCTCAAGAAAATTTCTCTGGTCAATCAAATGGTGACGATATGTCTAGACGGTCAGAGTGAAATGAAGTATTTATCAATTATAATTGGCATTGTTGCCCATAAGCATCCTAATTTTGTTCCTGGTTTGGGATATTATTCATCCTTTTCCTTTTTACAGTGAGTTAGATTACAGAGTGACATAAAGAGAGTAGCGGGTATTTTTCATAGATTGATCGCAGTTGGTTATTCAACTACAAGATTGCATATAAGCCTGACATTTGGCGAAGTGAGTCGTTAAGTGGATCGATCTCCGTTCTTCGTCAAAGACAAAGAGATCTTTTAGAAGTGACAATGTTATCGTTGCTCGGCATCAATTAGCAGGAGATGAATGCATTTTGAGTGCCTAACAATGGCATAGTCATTCCTAGTATCTTTTTGGCCGCACTATGATATATCAGTTTGTATAAAACATTAGGTGTTGTTCATAGAGAATCATGTTATGTTGTAGATTATATACTTTTTTTTGTAAACTGCTTGTATACAGGAGACTTTCCTAGAATTTAAAGAATTATTTACCTAATCCCCCCCAAAAGTAAAAACTTCTATATGGTCCAAACCAGAAAGTTTCTTTTTGTCTATTGGCACACCTTTCTTTCCTTGGTTAATGAGGATGTCTTTTATAATTGTCCTCTGGTTGATTAGCATCTCTTAATTTGTTTCTATTCCTCGATAGTGTACCTAAAGGTAGGTCAATTGGTCTTGTATAGCATGTTTGATGAAGTGATGTACTCCGGGTGAACTTTAGGATCTGGTTAAAGTGTTTCTGGGTTAAACTGGAATAGTAATTTTAAGATAAATTCAAGGTTAGAAACTATATGTTTTCTTACATCAAATTTATGTTTTTTTGTGTTTTAATATTTGAGAACATAGTATTGTTCCTTGTAGTTGGTAAAGTAGATATTACAATTCCCTACTTAGTGGTTATGCGTCATGGTTGCTTTTCTTGAAGCATGTTACATACCACAAGTGGTTGGCTTTCCTTGTTTTTAACTGTAGATGTGTTTTTAGTTGCAAGCAGTGGCGAAGCCAGGAATTTAAACCTGAAATAAGTGCATTTTTTCCCTTTATAGTTGGTGCAACTTGAAAGGCGTACCATGTACCATGATTCAAACATCAAGTTGTGAAAGTTGGACAAGAAATGGGAGGATCTTACTCCAAAGGAGTGGATTGAAAGTACATTCTTATTAAGCCTTTTACTTTTTGTTGTACTATGATTGTGGTTAGGAAATGTACACTAACGCCTTGTAGCCTACATGTTCATGTTACCATTGTATAGGATTCATTTCCACTCCCATGGTATTCTCTCTTATAATCCTTTCTAATCCTCTTCTTGTTGCTCAGATATTTGAAGATTGTATTAATGAACCTTCAGATAACTGTAGAAACTTATCTGGATGTACTGAAGATCGAAACTACTTAGTGTCACCAATCAATGGGGTCCTCAAGTATCACTGTCTGGGAAATCAAGAAATAAATGTTCCTAGTGTTCATTTTGAGATGGCTTCTCTGATCGTCAGTGACGTGCTGTTGACCTTGACCATAGTGAGGTTCTAGTCCTTTACCCTGTTGCTAAAAATTTCTAAATAATTTTGTGATAATTGATCCATTCTAAGAAATGCTAAATGAAATACAATCCTACAAAAGTCAAAGCATTTGGACCCGTACTTGCGTCATACACTGACCTAGCGCCTTTGTTGAGGGTTGAAGCACACCTTACTTATTTCATTTGTATCATAAAATGCGGTGCTCTTGAGTCTCTTTTGTTGACATTCCTATTCTCTGTCCTCTTTGATCTGTATCTGTTACCTGTCGCGCCCCCCTTTTTTTCCTCTCCTTTCGGATTGGTCAGGGTTTTTGATATTACTGGACAACTCGTTTCCTTCTGGGAAAAGGGGTATAATGAGTTCGAAGAGTCTCCACCTAACGAATTAAGGTACGTTAGGGCACCTATTAAGGGTCATTCATAACACTAATTGCATAACCAGAGATTGGGTAAGGGCTTGAAATTACTTCAAGGGGAAGGTGTTAGGCACCCCTCAAAGTCCACAACTATGGGTCCCGGCCAAACATGCTTTGTGAATTATTCAAGTAGCAAGTAGATAGTCTAAGCACACATATGTAAACAAATAAAGGTCTTAACATATTAGCAGTCCAAGCACACATATGTAAAGGATAAGGGAGGTCCTAAGTTGTTTATCCTATAGGATCATATCTGTACAATTAATCACTCCTCAATGAGGGGCTACACGTTGCATTAGCGCCCAGGTCATCATATCCCTTTCTACCCATTATCCCCCCCTTAGCGGTTTATTAAGCGAGTTTGATTTAACGAGCTCTAAGCGTGCCGTTACCCGTTCCTTCTTTGTAGTTCCGGAGGAGTTTAGGACCTTTAGTATACTGGCAGTTCTAGACAAACCCCTATGATTTTAAAAGGGAAAAACTAGGCGACCAGCAAGAACAAGTAGGACTAGCACATAAGTGACAAAAAAACAGTTACGAGGCTCATATTCACCTCCACACATAATGCAAATAAACAGCACGTCTCAAATGCAGACAAAGGCAGTTTTATTAGAAAAAGGACCCTAAGACAGGATATCTAAGTGACATCAATGTACAGGAATATGCAACATTATTTCATACAAACTTTAACAACAGGGCCCTAATCAGTTTACCCACTGATTTTAAACATGTTAGCCTTTAAGCAGTAAACATGATCAAAGCAGTTTCCCATTTTATAGCAACTAATTACCTAAGGCTTGCCTAGGCGTGAGACTATATGCAATCAATATTACAAGAGGTTTCTAATAATTTTTAAAGTATTTAACCTACAACAAGTTGTTCTAAATGATGAAGACTAGAAAAAAAGGAATTTGTACCAGTTTTTATTCAGAAGTATAACATCTATATAAGACGAATTTTCTTTACATACCATTTCATGGATCAGTAGTTAAACTAGGCGTATTCAAACAAACACAAACAGAATCCTAGAACATGGTATCTAAATACACACAAGAATGACAGTTTTATATCCAGTTTATTTATTGACCTAGGAAAGTATCTCTAAATGGTGAGTTGATGCAACATTGAGAAAACATGGATTAATGACATGATATGCTGAAGCAGTAAACATGAAGTCCTAGGAACATGATATCTAATGCATGTTTAGCATGATTTGGATGAACATATTAGTCCTAAAACATGGATTCTAATGCAGACATAAAGAATGTAAAGCCTAAGGCATGTTCTCTACCCAATAGTGTCGACAGTGTCATCAGCTACCCTCTTTATTTCACTAGCCATCTCCAATATCTGTTTACTAATTAATTATTACAAACCAATAGCTGAATAAATTACATAAATAAAAAAAGAGAAGAAGTTAAACTATAGGGAGCCTGAAGGAGGCCCAGATGTATCTTGAGGATACCAAGCCTCTATAACCTCAAATGCCAAGAGTTTCATAGCCAATCTCATGTAAGGGTGTGTCAGAGTTCCCTAAGGACCTCAAGGATCCCAGGCAGTGCTCACACCCAAATTTTCATAATAAGAACTAAGTAAGTGCAGTGCGGAAGGGCCAACCCCAGTGTGACAGAGTTCAAAGGGATCTCAAAAGGATCCCAAGGCAGTACACACAATGGAGGGGAAGAACCTAGGGACTTAGGAGTAAGGTGAGAGTACTTGACATAGTTTTGAAAAAGGGTTTTGATATAAAAACAGTGTTGAGATAACTCTAGGAGTGAAAAGATTTTCTAAAATAGAAACCCGCTTTGAGAGGATGCTAAGAGTGAAAAACAGTTTTAGAAGAATACAAAGAACATTTTGAAATCAATTTTGCAGAGAGCAAATTCAGCAAATAGTCAATCAGTCATAGAATACACAGATTCATAAACACTCAATAAACAAATTAGACACAGGGGGTGAAGGGGTTAGGAACATATAGGAATCACATTAAGGGTACGGGTACAGGGGAACAACAAATGCATAGAACATTTAGGAGCTTCATAACTTTAACAAGTTAGGCAATTAAGACATGGAGCAAGGATGTAGTGGACAGAATCAGACATACCAGTAGGATCAATTACATGCGTTAAGTAACCAACATGATCACACAGTTAAGGGACTTAAATAGAAATCAGCAAAAGGTTGGTCAAGTATCAGATAACTAGGTGAAGTGTAGACATACTAGTTATACATTGAACAGAACAGAACTTAGACATACTAAGCAAAGAAATAAACAGGAAGATAGGTTGAATTCATAGTCAATGAACTAGAGCAGGAATGAAATACATAGAGTTTGGGTTTCAAGATTTAACTGGAGACATACCAGTTAAAGAAAAGAGTGCAGAATATAAAGCAGGTGTAATTCCAATATCTAGCCTTGGATTTCAGTCGGCGAGACCAAGAGTTAACACAAGTAGCATAGAAAGAAAAGAGAGTTTGAGTGTGAGTGTGTGTATTCTGAACTTAGTTCGTGTCCTTGAAATGAGAATAGAGAAGAGTAAATATAGTAGTTAAGAGCATAGCAGAATAAGGTAAAGGGAACTCAGTACTCAGCAATTAGGGGAATCAATGAATCAATCACATAAGGAGTTGAGAATAGACTCCTTTGATAAAGGACAATTGATCAAACGGTAATAATAGTAGTCTAATTAAGGAAAGAAGTTCAAAACAGACAAAATAAAGGAATTTAGAATAAATAAATTAGGGGTCTAATTTAAGGAAAGAATCATGTAAAGGAATCAGTAAATATACAACAATCAAATAAGGCAAGAACGACTAATTAGGGTCATAATTATAGAAATAGGCAAGGCTTAGGCATGCAGATCCTTAACAGAGCAAATCAGTGAATCAAAAATTCAAAAGAGTACTGATTTAAGGGAAGAAAATATAGGTTTCCACAAATAAACTAATAGGCTAAACACAATTTCATAAACACACAGAAATCAGTCGAGAAATCGAATTAGAAACCCTAATAGAGACATACTAGGGTAAAAAAAATCACAAGACATAGAATTAGACTAAAGGGAAATCATGAAAGTCAAAGCACAGAAGGAACATTGTAATAAGTAACACGGTCAAACTCAGAATCAAAGCAAAATTATCAGAAAATTGGGGTTTTAGCATAAATCGACTAGGTTAAGGAAAACTCAACGTAATCAGTCGAAAACACATAAGAACTATAGGATTAAACACTTAAAGTCAGAAAGCATCTTGAAGAAGAGATTTTCAAGAAACCCTAGTTTAGGAAAATGAAAAGCTATTCGAAAATCAGGAGATTTTCATAAGAAAACATACAAAATAAGTTTAACCCCTGTGAGATCGGTACAGATCTGAGAAGCTCAAGAGACGAAATTAGGGTTTTGAGAAAATAGCATAGAGACGAAGACGAGGCTTAGAAATCCATAGGTTTAGGAAAAGATAAGAAGATCTTACTCAAAATCGAGCCATGGCGGCCTGAAACGGGCAAGAACAGTCCCAAGGTGTGAGTGGACCAACCTCATCCCTTGAGGGCCTTAGAGACAAGTAATACCGGCATAAGAGAGCCATAAGAGGCCCGAGGGTGATAAGGAACCACCATGGTTAACGATGGAGAGTGACAGCGAGGTGAGAGTTAGGGTTAGGATTAGAGAGAATTTTAGAGGAAAGGGAGATGAGTGACGACGAATAAGAGGAGTGAAATGAGAGGGTTTGGGGGTTCATTTAGGTTTCATTAAGGTAAGGAAAATGTGTACCATTGATCTGAATGATCAACGATAAGGATTGAGATGGGGTATTGGGTCGGGGCGTACAGACTTGGGCCTAAGGGGATTTGGGCTGATTTTTAAAAGGTTTGGGCTGGATAGAGAGGGGTTGGTTTGGGAATAAAGGGCTATTTATTAAATACCCAAAATAAATTGTTTAAAAATAATTTATAAAATAATTATTAATTATAAAAAATAAATTGCATGCATAAAAATATTTTTAAAATGGTTATTTGGTATTTAAAAATACAAAGGACTAATTTTGGTAAAAATAATGCCAAAATTGTATGTATGGGCTATAATTGTAAAGTTATTGCAATTGTAACCAAAAGGTGCCAAATTGGCTATTTATGGAATGATTTTGACTTAATATGACCATAATAGTAATATTAAATCAAGAAAATATTTTAAAATCATTTGTGATGTAATTTTGTAATTATTTATTAGAAATAAAATACTGGGGAAATTAATAAAATATGTAAAAAATTGTGAAAAAATACCAATTGGTGCTAATGCATGATTTTGAAGACATGTATGCATTTTGAAATATTTTTTAGGAAAAATTAGGTATTAACAGCTTCCCCTCTTTACCCGCAAAGGATGAAAGAGTTGTCGGATAAAAATATGATGGACAATTATAATCGAACGAAACGGATAGAGAGATTTAGGCTGCACTCTGGCTTCTGAGCTACCTACATATCCCTGATTTTGCAGGAATCAATCCCTATGTAGTTCCGGCTTCATCGGTGATATATACCGGTGATGTCACTGCAAGAATGGACGCGATATCTAGGGATAGGCAAATGACTGGTTCACGAGAGAAGTCAAGTTTGATACAGTTTAGGGAACTGGAGCGGGATCGCTCCTGCTGGGATAGCAGTTGCTTGCCGGGTCACCTGCAAATAGAGATAATACGAGCATATATTTGTGCGAAAATTTAAACATGATGCAGATTCTCGTCAGACAATGAGAGTTGTGTTCGGACGGTTGAGGAAGACGTCCTTGGACCATGACGTCTTGGGCCATGAGTTGATTAATGAGATTCGCAAGACATGAAATGATGTTCTCGGGCCATGAAGATGGTGCCTCCGAACTATGATGCCTTTGAATAATGATATGCAAATTGAGAGAGATCATCAGGCCATGACATGGTGTCTTCCGGCTATGAGGATGATGCATTTATACTATGACGCCTTTGGACAGGTTGGCGATATTTCAGCCCATGAGATGCAATAATATGATGTCAACAAGATAGAGCTTAGTCTTTTGAAGCGGAGGGCAGAGCTTATCCTAAAAGAAAGGAAAATGAGAGACAACGCTTAGTCTCGGCGAAAGAATGTAAATTGGAGACAAATATTAGATTTATGCAAGGTGTGGAGACAGAGCTTAGTCTCATGCAAATGAAGGCAGATATTAGCCTTATGCAAATGGAGGCAAATATTAGCCTTATGCAAGATGCGGGACAGGGCTTAGTCCCATACAAATAAAGGCAGAGATTAGCCTTATGCAGGGGAAAGGCAAGGCAGTGTTTAGCCTTATGCAGATGAAGGCAGAGATTAGCCTTATGCAAAGGAAGGCAGAGATTAGCCTTATGCAAATAAAGCCAGAGATTAGCCTTATGCAAAGGAAGGCAGAGATTATCCTTATGTAAGGGAAAGGCAGCGATTAGCCTTATGCAGAGGAAGGAAGAGATTAGCCTTATGCAAATGAAGGCAGAGATTAGCCTTATGCAGGGGAAAGGCAGCATAGCCTTATGCAGATGAAGGCAGAGATTAGCCTTATGCAAAGGGAGGCAGAGATTAGCCTTATGCAAAGGAAGGCAGAGATTAGCCTTATGCAAATGAAGGCAGAGATTAGCTTTATGCAAAGGAAGGAAAAGATTAGCCTTATGCAGGGGAAAGGCAAGGATTAGCCTTATGCAGATGAAGGCAGAGATTAGCCTTATGCAGATGAAGGAAGAGATTAGCCTTATGCAAAGGAAGACAAAGATTAGCCTTATGTAAAGGAAGGCAGAGATTAGCCTTATGCATAGAAAGGAAGAGATTAGCCTTATGTAGAAAATAGGATGAATAGCAGATAGTAGCAGAATTTCTTAGTTGGTAGCAGATTTCGATAAAGCGATTGTTGTGAGGATTGTGACTTTGTGACATGTTTATCCTTTGTCCTTGCATCCAAACAAAAATTGTGAGTTCTATAAAAGGGGAGGTTGGTTTGTATCCCTGCTGACTTTGCTTGACTTGCTTTGTCTAGCCTGAAAAATCCAGTTTAAATCGCCAGGGTAACATTTGGCTAAACATAGTTACCTTACAAGCAAGCATGCATAGTTTTGTAAAGACATAGTGAAAAATATATTTGAGAAATTTAGATGAACCGATGATTGTGACAAGATCCGAGACATTGCAACTTCTCTTGCTATGGAATTTTGAGGGTCCTCTTCAAAATTCTGCCCCAGTTAGATGAATTGGCGTCTCTGACTGTTGTACGCGTTGCGATCGGCTAAACTTGTTCGGAATTTTGACGTTCCTCCTCAAAATTGTGCCCTAGTTTCCAATTGTAGGGGAAATAAGATTTTTATTGAATTGCGACCGAACCCATAGGGCTGCCTACGTATCCCCTCTTAAACGGGAATCAGGTCGAGCGTAGTTCAATTTACAACATTTGATCGAAGCATAAAGAGTTACACATAGTATCACCTTAACTACATCTGAGTGGATTGGTTTTGGCCAGACTTCTCCATTCATTTCTGCAAGTATGAGAGCTCCTCCTGTCAGTACTCTGTAGACCATGTAAGGACCCTGCCAGTTGGGAGAGAATTTCCCTTTCGCTTCATCTTGATGCGGAAAGATCTTATTCCACACCAGCTGCCCCGGTGTGAACTGTCTAGGCTTCACTCTTTTGTTGAAGGCTCTGGACATTCTGTTCTGGTAGAGTTTCCCATTACATACTGTGTTCATTCTTTTTCCGTCTATGAGGGCTAACTTTTCATAACGGCTCCTTATCCATTCTGCATCGCTGAGCTCAACTTCTTGTATGATTTTCAAGGAAGGGATCTCCGCCTCGGCATGAATAACAACTTCCATACCATAAACCAGCAAGTAGGGAGTTGCCCCAGTTGATGTGCGGACTGTGGTGTGGTATCGCAATAAGGCAAATGACAGCTTCTCGTGCCATTGTTTGTGATTTTTTACCATCTTTCTCAGTATTTTCTTGATATTCTTGTTGGCGGCTTCTACAGCTCCGTTCATCTGAGGCCTATAAGTTGTGGAATTCTTGTGTTTGATTTTGAAAGTCTCACACATGGCTTTCATTAGATCACTGTTGAGATTGGAAGCATTGTTGGTGATGACTTATTCTGGAACTCCAAACCGACAAACAATCCGGTGGCGAACAAAGTCTTCCACGACTTTCTTAGTCACTACTTTGTACGATGCTGCTTCAACCCATTTGGTTAAGTAATCAATAGCTACCATGATGAACCTGTTCCCATTTGAGGCGGTAGGCTCGATCGGTCCAATGACATCCATTCCCCAGGCGGCGAATGGCTAAGGTGATCTTGTTGTATTGAGCTCGTTTGGTGGCACTCGTATCATGTATGCATGTATCTGGCATTGGTAGCACTTCCGAACATAATGGATGCAATAAGCTTCCATGGTCATCCAGAAATAACTGGTCCTAAGTATCTTCTTGGCCAAAACAAAACCATTCATATGCGGCCCGCAAGTACCAGCATGTATTTCTTCAAGTAGTTTAGAAGATTCTTTTATGTCGACACACCTTAGCAATCCCAAATCAGGATTTCTCCTGTACAGGGTTCCTCCGCTGTGAAAGAAATTGTTGGATAACCTCCGAAGCGTACGTTTCTGGGTATGATTTGCATGCTCTGGGTATTCTCCCTTTTCCAAGTATTCCCTAATGTCGTGGAACCATGGTCTTCCGTCTGCTTCTTCTTCAACATGGGAACAATATGCCGACTGGATATGGATCTTTACTGGAAGGATCAATGAAGTTCTTATCTGGATGCTGTATCATTGATGATAGAGTGGCCAGTGCATCGGCAAACTCGTTCTGAATTCTGAGGACGTGCTGAAATTCCATCTTGGGGAACCTTTTTCTCAATTCCTGCACATGGTGTAGATACGGTAGTATCTTGGAATTATTTGTGGCCCATTCCCCTAGTACCTGGTGTATAAGCAAATCTGAGTCACCAATTACCAGCAGCTCCTGAATATTCATGTCAATGGCCATGTTGAGTCCTAGGATTCGGGCTTCGTACTCTGCCATGTTGTTGTTGCAGGGAAATCTGAGTTTAGCAGATATTGGGTAATGTTGGCTGGTTTCCGATACTAAGACGGCTCCAACTTCGACTCTTTTAAAGTTTTCCGCTCCGTCAAAGAACATCCTCCAACCATCATAGGATTCAGCAATGTCTTCTCCTATGAACAATACTTCTTCATCAGTAAAATACATCTTCAGGGGTTCGTATTCTCCTCCCACAGGATTCTCAGCAAGATGATCTGCCAATGCTTGTCCTTTGACCGCTTTTTGAGTCACATAGACGATGTCGAACTCACTTAGCAGGATTTGCCACTTGTCCAATTTGCCGGTGGGCATGGGTTTCTGAAAGATATACTTCAAGGGATACATCATTGATATGAGGTATGTTGTGTAGGCACAAAAGTAGTGCCTTAGCTTCTGAGCGACCCAGGTCAGAGCGCAACAGGTACGTTCCAGTAGAGAGTATCGTGCCTCGTATGGAGTGAACTTCTTACTCATATAATAGATAGCATGTTACTTTCTCCCTATCTCGTCATGCTGCCCCAGAACGCAGCCGAAAGATCCATCTAGTACTGCGAGGTAGAGTAATAAGGGTATACCTGGCTCTGGCGGAACAAAAACTGGTGGCATCGATAGGTACTCCTTGATTCTGTCGAATGCCATTTGATAATCCTCAGTCCATTCGATTGCAGTGTCTTTCTTTAACATCTTGAAGATTGGTTCACATACGACTGTGGACTAGGCTATGAACCGGCTGATGTAATTTAGTCGTCCTAGAAAAATCATTACATCCTTCTTGTTCTCTGGTTGTGGCAACTCCTGGATGGATTTGACTTTTGATGGATCCAGTTCTATTCCTCGACGGTTGACGATGAACCCAAGCAATTTTCTGGCAGGAACTCTGAATGCACACTTTGCAGGGTTTAATTTCAAGTTGTATTTCCGCAATATGTTGAAGAACTTCCTCAAATCTACTATATGATCTGTGGATTTCTTGGACTTGATGATGACATCGTCCACATATACCTCGATCTCCTTATGTATCATGTCATGGAAGATAGTAGTCATAGCCTTCATGTAAGTGGCCCCAACATTCTTTAGGCCGAATGGCATCACCTTGTAACAGTATACTCCCCACGGCGTAATGAAAGTCATTTTCTCAGCGTCTTCTTTGTCCATCTAGATCTGATGGTAACTGGCGAAACAATCCAAAAAGGACTGAAGTTCATGCTTGGTGCAATTGTCGATCAGGATGGGTATGTTTGGTAGCAGGAAATCATCCTTGGGACTTGCTCTATTTAGATCCCGGTGATTGACACAAACCCTGACTTTCCCATCCTTCTTTGGAGTTGGCACTATGTTGGCTAACCATGTCGGGTATTCAACCACTCTGAGGACCTTGGCGTTGATTTGCTTGGTGACTTCCTCCTTGATTTTCAAACTCATATCAGGCGTGAACTTCCGGAGCTTTTGCTTCACTGGTGGGCACATTGGATTGGTGGGCAACTTGTGAGCCACGATAGATGTACTTAGTCCGATCATATCATCATAAGACCATGCAAATACGTCTTCATACTCCTTCAGGAATTGTGTATACTCTTCTTTTTCTGGCGGTGACAGGTGGATGCTGATGCGGGTTTCTTTGACGGTCTCTGAATCTCCCAAGTTGCTTACCTCGGTCTCATCTAGATTGGACTTAGGCTTGTTTTCAAAGTCCTCTACTTCTCTGACGATTTCCTCGGGTATGATATCTTCCTCTTCTGAATCACTATCCTTTTGTTGCGCTGTCTCATTGCATGTCACAGTCATTGGTTCATCAAGACAGGGAATAGTAATGATGTATAGATAAAAATATGAAAGAAAGATGATAATAACAAATACTGATTCATTGAAACATAAAAGCGATTTTCAATAATTTAAACAAATGTTTTGGAATACTGGGATTTTATTTAAAGCAGAAAAATGCAAAAAGGAAATCATTAGTGAATAAAATAAATAGTGCTTGTTCAGCCTTGCTACCTTAAACTCGTCCGGCCCTAGATGGTCTGACAATCGAGTTTCTGAGGAGCGATACCTTGCTCACAGCTTGGATGGTAGGGCCTTCCTTCTCCTCCCCCTTAATGATGACACAACAATCCATATCCTCGTCTTCCAAGAATAAGTCCCTTAAGGCTGCTAATGCTTCTTCCTCCTCTGATTCCCCTATGACGTCGGCTTGCTGGAAAATATGTTCCAAACGCGGTATGGGCTGCTCCAATGGATAGTAGGGACCGCTCCATGGTGGCATCCAGTCATCGTACTCTTGCCAAGTGTACTGGTATCCCAGGCCAAAGGTAGTGCCATGGTGCTTTAGCTGTATTGTCTTGGAAATGACTTGAAGATTCTTACCGAGACCCTTGCCGAGTTCGTATCCGCTCCAATTCATTATGATTTAAATCTTACTACTCCACCACTTATCCTTGTCTATTGTGTTGACCCGTTCGATGTGGTGGTATGTTTCTCCACCAAGCCTTCTTTTACCTTCAATTACCGGGATAGTCTGGCGATTGTAGATGGGGTTGCTCCCCTCCCCATGGATAATGACTTCCTGATGATTCCACTCGAATTTTACCGCATGATGCAAAGTTGAGGCCACATCCCCAAGCATGTATCCATGGTCGTCCTAGTAACAGATTATAGAACGCGGATATATCTAACACCTGAAATTCAACCTTAAACCATGTAGGCCCCATCTGCAAACAAAGACTGATTTCTCTAATGGTGGACCTTTGAGACCCATCGAAAGCCTTTACATTCATGGATCCTTATCGTATTTCGTATAGTACCTTGTCCAGCCTTTTTAGTTTTGTCAACGGGCAAATGTTAGGCTGGACCCTCCATCAGTCAGAACTTTGGTAATGAAGTAATCTTCACATTGCACGGTAATATGCAATGCCCTGTTGTGACTCAAGCCTTCAAGTGGTATTTCATCCTTGTGGAATTTAATCTTGTGACTTTCTAATACCTGCCCCACTATGTTAGCTATCTTTCCGCTTGTGATATTGTTAGGAACATCAACTTCATTCAACACTTTCATCAGAGCACTCTTATGTGCTTCCGAATTTTGCAGCAGTGATAAGATAGATATCTGGGTCGGAGTCTTGTTCAGATGATCTATGACTGAGTACCCCTGGCTTGCACCTTCCTCCAGAGGTCATCCGGTCCTATCTCAATAACAGAAGGCATGTTAGAAGTATGTTTGCTAGATTCTCCCAAGTGTTCGGGTGTGTAGACCCTTCCAATCCTGGTCATCCCCTGTGCAACACCATCTTCTTCTGCCTTAATCTTTCCCTTCCTTCTAGCTTCATCTACGTAATCCTAGAGCACGACATTAGTGTTAAAGGGCGGCGTAGTTGATACTGTCACTATAATTGGTATGGCTACCTTTACTTCGAATGGAACAGGAATCACTGTAGGTGGTGCTATCTCAACCTCGAATGATGCAGGCGTATCTGTAGGCGGTGATATCTCAAACTCGAACGAGACTGATGTAGTCACCTCAGCCTCTTCTGACGGATGTGTCTTCACTATGATGGGATTGAGTGTAACTGCTGGCTTCTTGGGGTCATCACCTTCTTTGATTAACCCGATTGAGCCTTCTGGGTCCCATTCTTCATCTATTTCTATCACATTGACACCTCTACCCCTGTGATATGGGAGGGGGTTATTGCGGACATTAGGAGCAGCTTCTTTCGCCTGGATGATTTTATTGTTGATCAGAGCCTAGATCTTATCCTTCAACGAGCGACATTCATCGATGGTATGTCCTTTTATGCCGGAATGGTATGCACAGGTTTTGTTTGGATTGACTCATTGGGATGGATTTTCTATGGCTACAGCAGGGATGGAGTGACGTAACCAGCAACTTTTATCCTTTCATACAGCTGGTCAATGGGCTCGGCAATGGAGGTATATTGTTTGTGTGGCCTGCGGTCAAAGTTGTCGAGGTCTTGGGAAATTTTGGCGAGCTGGAGGTGACTGAAAGTGAGACGGTTGGGCATTATATGTGTGATAGGCAGTGGCTGGTTGGGAATATCTTGGAGATGTGGGTTGATATGTAGGTGGATGTGACAGTTGATATGTGGGTGGAGGTGCTTGGTATTCAAGTGGAGAGGTTCGATATGTCAGTGGGGATTTGGGTCCCTGTGCAACCATTACTGCTCCTACCTTTTTCTTCTTGGATATACCACTGGACTGCAGTGCTTTGTTGGTAGCTTGTAGTGCTTCAAAATTTGTGAACATCCCACTCTTGATGCCCTCTTCAATCCTTTCACCCATCTTGATGATGTCAGAGAACTTGTGATTTTCAATTACCATCAGTCTTTCATAATATTGCGGGTCTTGTGCCCTGACGAAGAATTTATTCATTTATTCTTCATCTAATGTCGGCCTAACCTTGTCCGCTTCTGACCTCCAACGAGTGGCATACTCATGAAAGGTTTTAGTGGGTTTCTTCTTGAGATTCTGGATGTAAAATATGTCCTGCACATTTTCCGTGTTGAACCTGAATCGGTCCATGAAATCTGAGGCCATACTCACCCAATTAAGCCACTTCTTGGGGTCCTGGATGATGTACCAAGACAAGGTATCCCCTGTGAGGCTTCTCATGAACAATTTCATCCGAATCTTTTCGTCTCTTCCAACTCTGACCAGTTTGTCATAATAGGTCTCAAATGGATCCTGGGATCACCAGTACCGTCGAACATTTCGAACCTGAGAGGTTTGTAACCCTCCGGTAGTTCTACATCAGGCTATATACAGATATCTTCATAATTCAATCCTTCGATCCCCTTACCTCCTTCCATGCCTTGAACTCGGCTAGTCAATTTCTTGAGTTCTTCGGCCAAGTTTATGATAAACAGGTCTTTCTCATTGGGTTTTGGTGTGTAAGAAATGGGTTGGGTGGAGTGAGGTAGAGTCTCCACGTATATGGGGTTGTTCTGGTGGCCTGGTGCTTGAGGATAGAGGTGATCGTTGGTGGGATTTTGTGGTTCAGGAATTATGGGTGGTGTGTTCCGGGGGGTATGGAAGGTGTTTGGTTGGTATTATGGTGGGAGGGTTTGGTTTTATGGTGGAGTTGTATAGTGGTGAGTTGAAGGAGGGTTCTGTCTGTTGGGGGTATTCTGAGGTGGTGTAGGGTTTTGAGTGTTCGGGTGGCTGACATCCGGAATAGTAAGTGAGAAGGACAAGTTCGCTAGGTTCTGACCATGTTCAAGTTCCCCTTGAAGTTTCAGTAGCCTTTGCTCGAGGTGTGACACAGCATCATTTTGAACCTGAGTACCCCTATTGTCAGAAGCTTTGGTATGTTCAACTGATGTCGGGTTTTCCTTTATGATATTATTCAAATATTGCCTTTGCCTTTGCCTTTAGGTGGACTAGGAGGAAGAGAAGGTAGAGGGGCCCTGGATCTTGTATGATATGCTGATGATGCCAGAATGCACGAACCAACCTTTGGTAAGGGGGAATAACAAAGAAATAAAATAAAAACAAAAGGTAATAAGTCAGTGAGGATCATGAGAAAAGTATTTGCAGTATTTAAACACATATTGAAGAATTGTAAACGTGCGTCTTAATTTGGGAGCTTCGTTGTGCCCGAGGTAGGCCTAGCGACAAGTTGATTTGGAGAACTTAAATGCCAACAATTGCGTCATTTTATTAATGTAAAAGTAGATAAATCTAAAACGACACTAAATAAGATAAGTCACTAATGGCACTTGGCTTAGTACATTTGAAAAAACAAGTAAATCTAATCTACTTGGTCCCAGAAGGACGTTCCCAGGCTTGATCTTCTTGGCTCTGTCGATCAGGTTCCCCAGGTCGTGCATGACCAACAATAGGTATACTCTCGCTAGCTGCCCTCCTTCGCTTCCCTCAGCATTCTGGCAGTCGGTGACTCTTTTCCTCGTCTTCACCTCTAGCTCCATCAGACCCTGCTCCAAATATTCCAACCTTTTATTAGATTTGATAGCCCTTTCCCTCCATTCATTGATCAGTTCCATATCAGTCTTGTGTTGTTCCAGATGCTCGGCCTCGGACTCACGAACCCTTTTGCGCAGTTTATTTTATT
Organism: Nicotiana paniculata; assembly: GCA_005239505.1. NCBI lineage: Eukaryota > Viridiplantae > Streptophyta > Magnoliopsida > Solanales > Solanaceae > Nicotiana > Nicotiana paniculata. The sequence goes on along the minus strand of ML340895.1, from coordinate 109,320 downwards.
TCACTTGGGCTTCAGCAACTTCGTCTATGACCCTGTTTCCCCCACCGATTCCCGGCTCAACTAACCCTGCTATGCTGTCTTCCAACCATGATAGGTAAAAAGCGTACATGCCCTGCGTGGTACCTATCTAGCTCGATGGTGTCTCTTTCTATAATAACCTTTAGATGACACATATGCTGAGCTTCACATTTATACGGGATGTCGTCGTCCTAAAAATCTGCCATGTAATGACTCATTTTAGAAACTCGTGGTATGACTTGCTTCCTACATGCCTGTCTCATAACCCTGATGGGAACATAAGGGTATATGCCCCTTAACCCGATCAACACCAGGTTTGGAGCGTCCCTTGATCTGATGATGAACTCACTGGTAGGGAACCATTCGAACATCCATTGAACCTGGTCCTCGGTCAAATTGTCAAAAACTGCGCCCACTCTGAAGCATTTTTCGGTTGAGCAAACCTGTCTGGGATGTAAGTCATTCTCTTAGGGTGGTGGAAGGCTATATGATCATTCCACGCCCTTCGTGGAAACTCTTGACGATATTGAACCCTTTGGAGGTGCTCCAATAACCAAACCTATAATAGCAGATTACAACCCTCAAAGTGTTTGAACCCCTTCTGGCAGCGGTCCAAGGCTCGGTATATGTTTGCTATTATCATAGGGATAATGGTATATGTTTGCCCCTCGTTCCCCTCCATTAAGGTTTTGGCTACCATAGCCAGTCTAGTGTGAATCTTGTCTCCTTTGCTTGGAACTACTATCATACCCAGGAAGCAAACAACAAACAAAAAAACCCTGCGGTGAATATGACCCAAGGAAGTGATACAGAATTCATCGTGGAAGATATGATAGGGTTTTCTATGGCCGTATCGTTCATAGAGGTAGTCAAAAGTTATGTAGGACTTCTTCAGGCACTCTAAATCATCGTTCTTTTTCAAACCCATCATTTTCAGGAACCCCCTAACGGCACAGTTTTCCGGCACCAATAAAACCCTGTCCCAAGTTAATCCAGTGAAGCCCCCTATCTCCTCCAAGAGAGGGGTCATTTCTATGTTGCCAAAATGGAACACGGACCTTTCTCTGTCCTAGAATATAGTGGCCGCTTTGATCAACGTATTGTTATATCCAGTAAAGAGGGTAAGTTTTCGAGGACTATTTTCACATGGTCTTTGTCACTTGGCGAAAGGTCCTCCCTCCAATCCATCAACAATGGTGGTATTCTTTGTACCATGCCGAACCTGGGAACTTCGTGCCTCATCTTCTGCAAAACAAATAAGGTTAGACCCCTTCCCCCTCCAGATTCAACTACTTATACATCAGTGATTAGTATATTGGCACTTATTTCTCCAAATTAATGCACAGATCGTGGTTGCGTCCGTTGGGATTATGGAAACCCCAGTGGACTTTTTGGACAAGGCTTTTCCTAAAGGTTATTATGTGGAAAACATATTAACCTGGCTAGGTTTGACCATGACGCATGTACAGTTATAATCAGAGTAAGGTTACTATGGGGGTCTATACTGGTACCCTCAAGCGGACAACATGAGGGGGAAGGCACGGAACCGTAGACTGCACCACTGATTGACTAGTTTACCGCAAATAAGCCTTTCTGAATTTAGGGGTGATATAAATAGGAAGAGCGCAACCACTCATCAAGCGTTGCTATAGGATTTGTATAGGCATGAGTGGAATATGATGTTGAGCATGATTATGCAGCAATAAGCAATAAACATGTTGTCACGCATTTGCACATTATGAAAGCGATAAATATAACAGTTATAATTGAAAAGCAGTTACAAAGGAAAACAAAAAGAAACATGTCAGTTTCATTTTTTGAAAAAATAAATACTTGGGAGAGTAAATAATTAATTGCACATAAAGGGGAAAGGTAAAGGGTGCATGTATTTAACAAAACAAGGCATACGTAGACGAATTCACAAAACGGTTTGTAATGGTAAAAGCCTATAAATCCCCAGCAGAGTCTCCATGCTATCGCGCCCCCCTTTTTTTCCTCTCCTTTCGGATTGGTCAGGGTTTTTGACATTATTTGGACAACTCGTTTCCTTTTGGGAAAGGGGGTATAATAAGTTCCAAGAGTCACCACCTAATGAATTAAGGTGCATTAAGTCACCTATAAGGGTCATTTATAACACTAATTGCATAACTAGAGATTGGGTAAGGGCTTGAAATTACTTCAAGGGGAAGGTGTTAGGCACCCCTCAAAGTCCACAACTGTGGTCCCGACCAAACATGTTTTGTGAATTATTCAAGTAGCAAGTAGATAGTCTAAGCACACATATGTAAACAAATAAAGGTCTTAACAGATTAGCAGTCCAAGCTCACATATTTAAAGGATAAGGAAGGTCCTAAGTTGTTTATCCTATAGGATCATATCAGTGCAATGCCCGGTAATCACTCCTCAATAAGGGGATACACGTTGCATTAGCGCACATGTCATCATATCCCTTTCTACCCATTATCCCCCCTCCCCCTCCCCCTTAGCAATTTATTAAGCGAGTTTGATTTAACAAGCTCTAAGCGTGCAGTTACCTGTTCCTTCTTTGTAGTCCCAGAGGAGTTTAGGACCTCTAATATACTGGCAGTTCTAGACAAACCCCTATGGTTTTAAAAGGGAAAAACTAGGCGACCAGCAAGAACAAGTAGGACTAGCACATAAGTGACAAAAAAACAGTTACAAAAGGATCAGATTCACCTCCACACATAATGCAAATAAACAGCACGTCTCAAACACAGACAAAGGCAATTTTATTATAAAAAGGACCCTAAGACAGGATATCTAAGTGACATCTATGCACAAGAATATGCAACACTATTTCATACAAACTTTAACGACAGGGCCCTAATAAATTTACCCACTGATTTTAAACTTGTTAGCCTTTAAGAAGTAAACATGATCAAAGCAGTTTCCCATTTTATAACAACTAATTACCTAAGGCTTGCCGAGGCGTGAGACTATATGCAATTGATATTACATGAGGTGTCTAACAGTTTTGAAAGTATTTAACCTACAACGTGTTGTTCTAAGTGACGAAGACTAAAAAAAGGGAAAATTTGTACCAGTTTTTATTCAGAAGTATGACATCTATATGAGACGATTTTTTTTACATACCTTTTCATGGATCAGTAGTTAAACTAGGCGTATTCAAACAAATGCAAACAGAATCCTAGAACATGGTATCTAAATGCACACAAGAATGACAGTTTTATGTCCAGTTTATTTATTGACCGAGGAAAGGATCTCTAAACGGTGAGCTGATGCAACGTTGAGAAAACATGGATTAATGACAATATGCTGAAGCAGTAAACATGAAGTCCTAGGAACAGGATATCTAATGCATGTTTAGCATTATTTGGATGAACATATTAGACCTAAAGCATGGATTCTAATGCAGACATAAAGAATGTAAAGTCTAAGGTCTGTTCTCTACCCAAAAGTGTCGACAGTGTCATCGGCTACCCTCCTAATTTCACTAGCCATCCCCAATATATGTTTACAAATTAATTATTACAAACCAATAGCTGAATGAATTACATAAATAAAAAAAGAGAAGAAGCTAAATTATAGGGAGCCTAAAGCATGCCAAGATGTATCTGAGGATACCAAGCCTCTACAACCTCAAATGCCAAGAGTTTCATAGCCAATCTCATGTCCAGGTGTGTCAGAGTTCCCTAAGGACCTCAAGGATCCAGGCAGTGCTCACACCCAAACTTTCATAACAAGACTGAGTAAGTGTAGTGTGGAAGGGCGAACCCCAGTGTGCCAGAGTTCAAAGGGATCTCAAAAGGATCCCAAGGTAGTACACACAATGGAGAGGCAGAACTTAGGGACTTAGGAGTAAGGTGAGAGTGCTTGACATAGTTTTGAAAAAGGTTTTTGATATAAAAACAGTGTTGAGATAACTCTAGGAGTGAAAAGATTTTCTATAATAGAAACCAGCTTTGAGAGGATGCTAAGAGTGAAAACCAGTTTTAGAAGAATACTAAGAACATTTTGAAATCAATTTTGCAGAGAGCAAATTCAGCAAATAGTCAATCAGTCATAGAATACATAGATTCATAAACACTCAATAAACAAATTTCACATAAGGGGTGAAGGGTTTACGAACATATAGGAATCACATTAAGGGTACGGGTACAGGGGAACAACAAATGCATAGAACACTTAGGAGCTTCATAGATTTAACAATTTAGGAAACTAAAACATGGAGCAAGGATGTAGTGGACAGAATCAGACATACCATTAGGGTCAACCACATGCGTTAAGTAACCAACATGATCACACAGTTAAGGGATTTAAAGAGGAATCAACAAATAGGTTGGTCAAGTATCAAATAACTATGTGAAGTGTAGACATACTAGGTATACATTGAACAAGACAGAACTTAGACATGCTAAGCAAAGAAGTAAACAGGAAGATAGGTTGATATCATAGTCAATGAACTAGTGCATGAATGAAACACGTAGAGTTTGGGTTTCAAGATTTAACTAGAGACATACCAGTTGAAGAAAAGAGTGCAGAATATAAAGCAGGTGTAGTTCTAATATCTAGCCTTGGATTTCAGCCAGCTAGACCAAGAGTTAACACAAGTAGCAGATAAAGAAAAGAGAGTTAGTTTGTGAGTGTGTGTATTCTGAACTTAGTTCGTGTCCTTGAAATGAGAATAGAGAAGAGTATAGATAGTAGTTAAGAGCATAGCAGAATAAGGTAAAGGGAAATCAATACTCAACATTTAGGGGAATCAATGAATCAATCACATAAGGAGTTGAGAATAGACTCCTTTAATTAAGGACAATTGACCAAATGGTAATAATAGTAGTCTAATTAATGAAAGAAGTTCAAAACATACCAAATAAAGGAATTCAGAATAAATAAATCAGGGGTCTAATTTAAGGGAAAAATCATGTAAAGGAATCAGTAAATATACAACAATCGAATAAGGCAAGAACGACTAATTAGGGTCGTAATCATAGAAATAGGCAAGGCTTAGGCATGCAGATCCTTAACAGAGCAAATCAGTGAATCAAAAATTCAAAAGAGTACTGATTTAAGGGAAGAAAATATAGGTTTCCACAAATAAACAAATAGGCTAAACACAATTTCATAAACACACATAAATCAGTCGAGAAATCGAATCAGAAACCCTAATAGAGACATACTAAGGTAAAAAAAAAATCACAAGACATCGAATTAGACTAAAGGAAAATCATGAAAGTCAAAGCACAGAACGAACAGTGTAACAGGTAACACGGTCAAACTCAGAATCAAAGCAAAAATATCAGAAAATTGGGGTTTTAGCATAAATCTATTAGGTTAAGGAAAAATCAACGTAATCAGTCAAAAACACATAAGAACCAGAGGATTAAACACTTAAAGTCAGAAAGCATTTTGAAGAAAAGATTTTCAAGAAACCCTAGTTTAGGAAAATGAAAAGCTATTCGAAAATCAGGAGATTTTCATAAGAAAACATACAAAATAAGTTTAACCCCTCTGAGATCGGTACAGATCTGAAAAGCTCAAGAGACGAAATTAGGGTTTTGAGAAAATAACATAGAGACGAAGACGAAGCTTAGAAATTCATATGTTTAGGCAAAGATAAGAAGATCTTACTCAAAATCGAGCCATGGCGGCCTGAAACAAGCAAGAACAGGCCCAAGGTGTGAGTGGATCGACCCTCATCCCTTGAGGGCCTTAGAGACAAGTAATACCGGCATAAGAGAGCCATAAGAGGTCCGAGGGTGGTAAGGAACCACCATGGTTGAAGATGGAGAGTGACGGCGAGGTGAAAGTTAGGGTTAGGATTAGAGAGCATTTTAGATGAAAGGGAAATGAGTGACGACGGATGAGAGGAGTGGAATGAGAGGGTTTGTGGGGTCGTTTAGGTTTCATTAAGGTAAGGAAAATGTGTTTGGGCTGATTTTAAAAGGCTTGGGATGGTTAGAGAGGGCTTGGGTTTGGGAATAAAGGGCTATTTATTAAATGCCCCAAAATAAATTGATTAAAAATAATTTGTAAAATAATTATTAGTTATAAAAAATAAATTTCATGCATAGAAATATTTTTAAAATGGTTATTTGGTAATTAAAAATACAAAGGACTAATTTTGGTAAAAATAAGGCCAAAATTATATGCATGGGCTATAATTTCAAAGTTATTACAATTGTAGCCAAAAGGTGCCAAATTGGCTATTTAAGGAATTATTTGGACTTAATAGGACCATAATATTAATATTAATCAAGAAAATATTTTTAAATGATTTGTGATGCAATTTTATAATTATTTATTAGAAATAAAATACTAGGCAAATTAATAAAATATATCGAAAATTGTTGAAAAATAACAATTGATGCTAATGCATGATTTTGAAGACATGCATGCTTTTTGAAATATTTTTTAGAAAAAATTGGGTATCAATATTACCATCAATTTATTTCAATTTCCTAAAGTTGACATAAGATTTTTCCTCTGAGTCGTGAGTAGTTGCTTTAATTGCCTCTAACAAAGGAATAAACAAGTTGGCTTGGAGAGACACCCTTTACTATTTCCCTCCTTTTCTTTAACTCTCTTGCTTATAAGACATACTGCTTCTTGTATGGGTCAAAATCAGATAGAGGATAAAGTTGTGCAGAAGAGGATGTGAAGAGTGACTCGCAAACCATTACGAGTGGCGTGGGAGTGGTCGACCAGTAATTGCATGAACCGACAACCCAGCGGCCAGTTGTGGCCGAGGTCGAGTAGTCTAGTTAGAAATAACGGCTAGTTTTGTACTGGTATCTTTAGAGGGAATATTCCGCTGAATATTCTTTCTGGTTGTACTTTAGGATTTACTGGGAATATCACATATAAATGTAAGGAAAGAAAGGGGAAAAAGGTCATGTAATATTCCATACGATAAGAAAGCTTGCAAAAGGATAAGCTCTCAAAAAAATAAAAATAAATACTTTTAGAAGAGATTCAACCTTTTTTTAGATTATCTATTGTCATTTCCATCAGATCCAAGAAAGTGCACAATATTCTCTTATACTCTTGTCATTCATCATTGTTAGAGAAAGGAATCCTTCACCCTCTTAAGTGTTGGGTGAATGTTCCGCCCTATTTACATTTATTATCATTTAATATTATTTATTGCTTGATCTACTTACATATTATCACACCCAGCCACATTTATTGTTAACACTTTTATCCAACCATATCACTGTTTGTATTAGCTATCTCGGATCTGGAATTAATTAGCTCTAACTAGGATTAACCCGTCTAAGCAAATTATTAATACGTTTAACCAAAGACTATTATTTTTAGGTCAAACACTTCTATGAAGAAAGGTCTGGGGTTTTCTACCTATGACCAATTTCAAATTGCTACGAAAAACTGTGTAACTTGATCCCATCAAATTCATCCCTTTACTTTTGCCCGGCACTCAAGAAGCTTCTTAGTTGTGTTCTGTATTTGAAGTTCTTTCCTTTTTGTATGCCCTCTTTGGTTTGCTTGGTGTAAAAGGGGATCTCTACTATCTTCCTAACATCAAATGGAAGGGAAAAAAATTTAACAAGTAGCTTTTGTCATTGTCTGTAGGCATTGATTGATTGCAAATAATGTCAATCACTACAGGTTCAATATCATGATTGGATAAGTCTTATGGAGGTCGTTACAAGATATAAGACATATATTGAAGTCTCTCACTTGGGACTAATGGTGCCTGTTTCAGAGGATGTCAGTATTTGGCAATCCAACTGAGACCTTTCTTAGGCATTATATGCTTCATCTTTTGTTGGACATGATCCTCTTTTGACAGTATTAGCCTCCTTTAATCACTTTAGTCTATTTTATCTTTTATGATAAACTAAGAAGTTTTATTAATGTAGAAGTTAAATTCCCACGGACAAGATGTTTAACACTATACACTTAATCTTGAAATTTTGTGTATGTTTAACATCCTCTTACCCCCCATGCACATAAAATACCAGCTAGTGTATATATCTTTTTCTTGGTCTCAAGCTCGCTGCCTTTATGATAGCTTCGCATGATGTTGGCTAGGCAAATAAGTTGGCTTGGTTGGTGTTTTAGGAATCAACACCGAGAGGTAAGAGAAGTATGTCACCTTCATTCACAGTAATCTCGGATGGATTATCATTCAGATTAATCTTTGTCCCTGCCATCTCGAATTATAGTTCATGATCGAGGTACTTTACTTGTTGAGGAACCCAAGTAGTTGTGAAGTTCTTCCATCTCTCAAACATGCAAATTTCCTCTGAAGTTTGAAGTCCCACAGAATTCATCTTTCCTTCTCCCTGCATATGTGGACCATTACTTTCTCTGTCTGCGAGAAATAGTAAATATGGCAGGGAATGCATCTTATAAGGAAACATCTCCATGCAATCTCTATCTCCAAAGGCTGAGTCTAGTGTTGTCTCCCATATTAAACTAGGCATGTCTGTAAAATTAGCCCATATCTTAATGACGCTTCCCCACAAGGTTATCCCATAAAGTCCAGGTATTTGGTTTCCTCCAGACTCTAGATTGTGCCTAAAAAATGGCAGTGGTGACCATTCTCCATAGAGCCTTGTTAGTCCTCCATGCCAAATCTCCAAATCCATTTGTTAACTTAAGGCTCTATTGAAAATCTTTATATCTATGATGTGCAGCCCCTTTATGGGTGATTTGTCATGTTCCAGTTTATGACATGGTAATTCTCCACCTCCTCTTTTATCCATAGGATTCTCCAATTTTCCGCCACATTAGCAGGTAAGTCATAAATGAAATAAGGAGTAGATAAATATGCTGGATTATGTACTCTTAATAATATTTATTTTCTCCCTTTAGATAAATCTCTCTTATCATTCTTCTAGACTCCACTCTTTCAATTGTTGGTTTCTTTACTGTAGGATCTTTAAGGGTCGCACCCCAACTGGTTATCCTAAGTAAGTTGTAGGACACAAATTATACCTTGAGGACTCAGTGATTTGTTCTATGTTCTCCACCTCTTGTTGTATAATCTCAAGCTTTTTTAAATTCTGTCAAAAACTATAGCAATGTCATAATTATCTCTCTAATGAATTTCAACCACCTTGGCACATCTTATATGGAACCTCTTTCTGAAAAATGATACGACTAGTGCTAAATTGTAAACCTAGTGAAACTATGGCATGTTGGTTAAGCAAGTGACGAAGTAATCCTAACACATTAAGACATATAGTCAAATGACTATGGAATTTAGGATATAAGATCTCTCCTAAACTACCGGGGATCTTGTGTATTCTTTGTATATATGAGTCGTATCCTCCTTAGGTGATTTTTCTTTTGAATTTACCTTTTCAATAAGAACTGATTGGAACGAAAAAAATAATTTCAGCTTTGCAATAGTTTTAGTGTGGACAGTGGGACATATAGTGCACTTGAACAAATAGTAAATGATGAGAAAGCCGTGTTTCTTTCTTAGCAGCTAGAGGGGTGATCTTGATGTCTGAGAATTTTGAGGAAGAGGAAGGTTACTTATATTAGCTGTTACTTTATGTTCAAGGGTTCTGATAGATGTCGACCACCTCCTAATTCATTGTCCCGAAGCATCAAGATTATGGTAGGAAATTATGACATGGTTTGGTTTATTTTGGGTGATGCTAGGCACGATAAAAGAGGTAACATCGAGTTCGAGTTATGGTAGTAGGAGAAGACGCATGGCATGGAAGTTAGTGTCGGTAGCTCTTGTGTGGGTAGTTTGGAAGGTACGAATAGGAGAGCTTTTGAGGATATAGAGATGAAATTTGCTAAATTAATCAATAATATTTTGTCATTTTTTCTTTTTAGTGCACCCATAAGGCTCTTTTATGTATAGATGATTGGGTGTCATTCGTAGAAAATCATCTTTTTTTAAGATTTTAGTTTATTGATATACTTCTTGTGTACGGGCAGGTTTCTGCACAAGTATTAATCAAATTTATTACTTTATCAAAAACAAACAGTAAATGATGAATCTCTTTGTTCCCTTCGTTAACCTGAGTTTTTTTTCTAGCCATCTCCTTCATATTGAGATAGGAAGATTGATATCATTGAAAATACCCTTAATCACACATTACAAAAGTTGGCTTGAAAAAAGACATTGTACCTGTCTGTTTTGAATTTTTATTTAATTGATCCAAATGATGGATTTTTGTCGCCTGAAATTAATACTACAAAAATCTACTAGCTATTAAGGGGGACAACAAATAAATTTCCTAAGCTACGCGATATGATGTTAATTGCACACAACATTATACTTGTTGCACGAAATTTATTTTGCATGAACCAATAAAAAAACCTTAAAAAAATTAGTAACTACCTATGTCTGACGCGATTTGTATGTGGGTAATGGGTCTGCACTGAATTACCTTGGATTCTTTGACTACACATATGGCCAGTACCAATAGGTTTATTAAGTATTTGGTTTGATTTTTGGGTTTGTCATATGTATTCATATCAAGTGTGAGAAAGCTTTGCTATTACACGAGATATTTATTATGTGGCACCTTCTGAGATTCCTTGGAAGGGCGACGTAAGGCTAAGCAACCAATGTTCGTGCAGTTACTATCCGTCGACTAGGTTCCTCTTCGTACGCTAGACGAGATTGTCAGTACCATATAGAAAAACCAATGTCAAGATCAATTGAGAGAACAAAAAAGAGAATGAGAATGAAAGAAAGCTTGATTGCATTAATGAAATCTATTACATAAAGACAACACGGTGTCGAGTGGGAGAAACACCAGTACAGAGAATTGTTTGCATGCTTGAAAGTTTGATTTCTTGATCCTCCCTAATAATGCTTAAAAAAAATCAAAGTTACAGGACTTGACATAACTAATCTGGAGAGACATAATAGAAATACATGAAGTAAAACTACTCTATATTTATAATAGAAAGAACTTTGATTCCTACAGGTAGAAGCAGGTTCGTTGGCAGCAACCTTGTCTTTAACATCAGAGTTTGTGGGCCCGACGCTGTTGGCATATGCCTGCGGCTGGGCACTGGCGAGGGCTATCGTTGGGGTCACATAGGCATAAGGGCGCTTGTCACTTGGCGCGGCCAAGACTACGGGACCTTCCATGGCGCTAGGCGTTGGGAGGCTTGCCAGGACACCATGGGGCCCATCCAAGGGGTCATGGAGCATGGTTGGTAAGCAACCCATGACATATCTTATGAATAAAATACTAGATGCTTATGAAGAATTTCATTATATTAGTTTTCGCACAATTACTTTAATTAATTATTGAAATATAGTTATATTGTGTCATAATATGCATTTATTTCTCATATCTCAACACCCATACTCCTACTCCTATTGGTATCCCCGGATCTTTAGATGTAGGTGATGGTCAATCCCACTTTTAGTTATGCATCCATAACAGGTTCTTGCACCCATATCTGAGCAACATAGTAATTGCCACAACAATTCGAAAAAAAACATTTTAATCAATATTGTGATCCATAGATCTAAAATAACTTATCAGAATGGCATACCAAACAAAGTTTGCATTAGGATAGGTTGTGCACCGGCCTGCCTTGTCTCCCAAATAAGCACACTGCAAAACATAGCCCAAAAATCAATGCCTTGTAGTGCAGCATAGGAGGAAAACAGTTGCAGCAATCAGCAGCAGTTTGTAAAGCCTGAGAACTGGTAAAATTACATGCAGCAACAGAAGAGGAAGGGGGGAGGGGAGGAAGAACATAGAATCCTGAGAAATTAGAAGTAACGTGTCAGAAGAGCACCAAGGCTTAGGTTCTTTTCCTCTTCAAATGGGATTCTTCTTTTCCTATTAGGATTCTTATCAGATCTGATACAAAAGGAACACCATGAATCATGGTCAATTCTGTCTTCTCGATCATCATTGAATTAAGGTCATGTTTTAATATTCTTGGCCTCAGGTTCTTGTTAAACCTTTTATTTTAACTACAGTAGGACATCTATATGCTTGTCCTAATTATTCGGCACATTCGTTGTGCCTTGCTATCCAGAATGGGATACTTTTGGCCAGTATAGAGACGTACTTGTCCCCAGAAAAATAAAATGAACATAAATAATAGTTATGTGTTGGATTCTATGTCCAATATTGCATAGGTATTGTGTTGGTTCTCATGTCAAGGTGTTTCTGCCTCTTTGATTTTGTGTTTTTGGTTACTGCATGTGAATGTCAAACAAATCTAAAATCACTTTTATCTTTTGAATTACTTGAGAGGTTTTTGGGGAAACCTATGACCGGCTTTTAGAATTTATGAGAAGGAGTAATGTTGTTATCCCTACCGTAGCATTAGAAACTGCATTCTGTGTTACATCTGATTTTTTCTGAATATCCTGAATATTATGTTTACTGGCAAATAGATGTAGCATTTTGTTAATAAAGCTAATATATTGTATGTAATGGCTAATGCAGATTAAAATTAAAAAGATGACTCGTTGAGATCAGGAGCAATTTCAAATGGTACTCGAGAAGCAAAGCAGGTCGCTTAACCTACTCTTCGATTTTGCCATTATTTCCTTGCTCTAGCGTAAAAGGGTCCGGAACCAAAGCGTGGTTCTTTTGGATTCAAAGAATCAAAATGTGTGGAAAAAAAATTTGGTGACCATTTTATATATTTCGCCCTTTTAAAGAGCGTTATACCTTAACGGCCGTTTGCCCAGTTAAGTATAGCACTCTTTTAAAAGGCGTTATATTTGAACATCAAAAGAGCGGGAACGTATAACGCCCTTTATTAAGACGCTATAGTATAGTGCCGCCTTAATAAAGGGCGATATATCTTCCTAAAAAGCCGTCCCTTTCCCTTTCCCCATAGAACAGAAAACGATCCCCCCCCCCATTAAAAAACAAAACCAGCGGTCCCTCCCTCCCCCCATTTAAAAAAAAAACCAGTGGTCCTCCCCCCTATTGTTGAAGAAAAAGCTCGAATGCAGCACACTGTTCCACGTCCTTTCTAAGGCGTTATCTCGGAGTGGGTTGCTCATTTCAGCTCCAAATCACCAAATTTTTAACTTTCCAAAAACTTTAAATCGAGGTATTCCGACTTAGTTTTTGTTAAAACTCGTATAAAATGCATATTAGTTGTTTTTAATATGCTCTATGTTATTTTGTGATTGTTTTGCGATTTAACTAATTTGTTATTTTTATCCAGACTATAGTATTAGTGTACTAAAAAAATTAGTAAAATAGAAAAATTATTATTAGTTGTTAAAAAATTATTAATTAGTTACTTTTTACTATAGTATATGTATTTTCGTGATTATTTTGTGATTAAATTTATTTATTATTTTTATCCGGGTTAGATTATTTATTTGCTAAAAGACTAATAAAATAGATAAATTGTTACTTTAGTTCCCCGTAATTGTATCTTGTTGCCTAATATAGTGCCCTTTTAGCATAGTAAAATATAGTGTCATTTAGCGTAGTATCCTTGTAGTTATTGAAATTAATCATTTAAGTATCTCTTATATCCAAAAATACGTCAAAAATTTTGATAGATCAAACACAAACTCTCTCCAATTCTAGTCAACAAACGTAAGAAAATAACATGAGAAAACAACAATATTTATCAAGCTAAGTATTTTTATATGAATATTTAATAATTAAATCTTGTATAGTTATGAAAATTTATTATTTAATTTATTATAGTAAAAAATAAGTGAGAAACAAACAAACATATAAAATAATAAAACTAACATATAAAATAATAAAACTAACATATCTAATAATAAACTAACATATAAAATAATAAACTAACATATAACAGACATGTTGAGTGATAAATTGAGAAAATTTTATCAGCATGAACACAAGAATTCAGGATACCTTGGTGCTACTAGGCCTCAAATATCCAGTCCGGAACCAAAATATGAATATTTAATAATTAAATCATGTATAGTTATGAAAAGCAATTATTTAATTTTATTATAGTAAAAAATAGGTGAGTAACAAACAAACATATAAAGTAAGAAAATTAACATATAAAATAATAAAAGTAACATATTAAAGTAACATATAAAATATAAAATTATAATATTGAAAATGTACAACCTAATTAACAATATAGTAACAATATCGAATAAAATTTAATATTAAAGGTATTGCAATATATTTAAGCAATGAAAAAGAAAATAATATAATTAATATTGTTCAATTTACAGTAGTCGTCATGAAGGTTATCCCAGACCTGCCTCGTTAGAGCTACTGTTGCTACATGCCGAGCATAGGTCTTCCTACATATGAGAGGGACAATTATTGGCCCAGACGTTCTGCGCCAGGAAAGTAGACGATATGTGGGACTTTCTTAGGGTCCACCATCTCCATCCCCGTATAGTCAAACGCCTCCAAGATACGGGTTTTTATAGGATTGTTCAGATCGGCCGACTGCAGTTGGATTGGTCGTTGATCACAGCTAGCGGTGGCGACTGGAGATGCACACATTTCATTTGCCCATTGGCGAGGCCACTATCACGCTTCAGGACGTGGATGTCCTGTATGGGCTGTCGATTGATGGACACCCTATTGCTTTGCCGCATGCCATCAGAGAGTATACAGGTTTGCAGTACCTGGAGATGTTACAACGGCTCACCGCTTTCCAGTTAGTGGATGAGGCTGCATTGATTGGGGCTACTCCTCTGCAGTTGACGCTCGTTCGGCTACATCTGGAGGCGGTGCATGCTGACATCACGGATAACACACCGGAGCTTCATATTAACTGGTACACGAGGTTTCTGTTGTTGCTTATGTTTAGAGGGTTTTTGTTCTCGAACACTTCGGGAAACCTAGTCAGCTTGATATTTCTTCATCATCTTGAGCGGCTAGATGATTTATATGATTACAGCTGGGGTGTTGCAGTTCTCGATTACTTGTACAGGCAAATATGTCGAGCGAGCATGGGCACCCAGCGAGACGTTGCCGAATTTTTGTCGATGCTGCAGGTGAAAACATAGTCGAATACTCTCTTCATTATAATATACCTAGTAAAAATATACCTTAAATTTTACGTCCACATTGTATATTAGGTTTGGGCGTGGGAGCGGTTCATGCAGTTGCATCCACCTCTACCACCCTTCGCTCCGGATGCACCACCTCCGTTTCTCCCTTTAGCTAGGGGATGGGTTCTAGGGGATGGGTTGATAGGCAAGGATATGGACGGAGTACGTGGCTCGACGGGATTTGTTGGATTTGCTGGAGGGCGCACAGGTAAATGTATACTTAAGTTTACTTAGCTAGGCTTTATATGTGTTGCATATACTCACGGTTCCTGTTTTTACTTAATAGTTCATTTGGAGGCCATACAACGACGAGCTAATAGCTGGTTTTCCCGATTATTGCTTTACCGGCCGAATTATGTGGAGTTCTTTTGTCCCATTGATGTGTCTTGATATTGTCGAGCATCATGCCACCGAGCGAGTCCTCCGCCAATTTGGTCGACCGCAGCTTGTACCTCCACCACCCGTTTGGCATATGACACATTACCAGTGGGATGATCGTTCCAGGGTAGACCAGACATATGTGGCTTGGCTAGAGGCACATATCGATACTTGGGACCATCTACTATATGGGATGGTACCGTAGCGTTACCCGACTTTTTGTCGAGAATCCCTTTCATTGCACCAACGGTTGGTACGTTCCATACGCCAGGAGGCACGAGCACTGGTATGTTATTTGGTATATTTACTTATAATGTTAACCTAGCGTTCTGTAATTTATATTTTACATGTTGTGCAGACACTAGTTGTTCATCATGCAATGGATGATCTTAACTTCCTGGGAGGAACGGAGGATCAATACTGGGATTTGTTATAAAATGATAAATTACATAGAGATGATGATTATCCTGTTTTCCCAACAGTTGTCGAGTCGGAGGGACTATCTAAGTTTCTACCACAGACGTTGGACGTTGGAGTCCCATAGTGTTGTAAAAATCAAGCAAGTGGTCTTATTGATGATAGCGATGAAATACGAGAAATATGTGTCAATTGGGACCTATATTACGATGCCCTCGGTCCCGAAGGGTGCGTACACGATGTTGACGAAAAATATGAAGACAGTGACATTGAAATTGTGCCAGACAGCGGACGATAATGGCGAATGACAATTATTTTTTTAAATGGGTTTATGTTAAATTGTTGCGCTGAAGTATTAATGCTAAATATTAATAAGACTTAACAACAATGTAAACATCATTTTATTTCATACATTCTGCAAGATGAGCAAGTACATACACTTATTACAATAAATTACGAAAACAAACACTACGTGTATCCTTGATAATTAGGCACGTTGGATGAACTTCCACCAGGAGCTGAATTACCACCACCACCAAAACTAGCTGAAAGATATTTACGATGGACGTGTCCTGTTTGCAAGCATATTCCACATTTACGCGCATAAACGGTATCACCAACATCCATTTGGTTCTGTATACGCGTTCTTTTTTATACTTGTCGTTGACGTATAACCTCCTTGTTACACACCATTTTAAATGGTTCCAAAGGCCAATAATGCTCATCACCCACTGGCTGCAACTTCCCACTATAGGTGTTTAAGTATGCAGCAACACTATATTCTTTATCAACGTAGTTGGTTACCGCAAAACCTGTATGTTGAAAGCACTTCATGGCATGTGAGCACGACATGTGGTAGATGGACCATTTTCCACAAGAGCATAACATTCTCGCTTCATTTACGGTGTGTGTATTATTTCCCCGGTTTTGATCGATAGCGGCGAACTTCAATTATATTTCACTCGTTGCAATACTGTAAATATGAATGCCAATATGCTCGCTGCCTGTATTTCTCAAATCTTTTCATTGGTATTGGCATAAATTCAACATCATTTTTCATCAATGACGATGCACTTCTAGACCTTTCAACAAACCTCTTCACTATCTTCTTGAATGACATTCGCATTATGGCAGTGACAGACAATCCACGTGCATACTTCAATAACCTGTTGAAAGACTCTGACACATTTCTAGTCAGAATTTCCCATCTTCTGCCACCATCCGTATGCAAAATCCACTTGTTAAGCTCATGTCGCATCAACCAACGATAGGCTCCCTCGTCTTCGTGCCTGATAGATTTTATGCGCCTCCTGAATTTACACTTTTGGTGATCTGTTGTAGCCATCCATATTAAAGCATGCAAATCCTTGTTGAGATATGCCTTCTGGAAATTGGCCTTCAGGTGTATCACACAGTAAGGGTGGTAGGCATACGATTTCTGCCATGTACGCAAATTCTGTACAGAACTTAAAATACCACCATGCCGATTAGATATTAGAAAAATAACTGAACGCTATCTGACAACGTGCTCCTTCAAGTGGTTCAAAAATAGTGTTTGCGTCTCTTGGCTTTCATTGGCACAAATATTAAAAGCTACGGGAAATATACTTCCATTAGCATCTACTGCAACGGCGATCAATAACTTAATATCATACTTCCTATATACATGAGTGCCGTCTATGGATATTACCGGTCAGCAATGCAGAAAACCATCAATTGCTGGTTTAAATGCCCAGGTATTCCCGGACTCCGCTCAAGGTTCCATTCAACAACATTCCCGAGGTTAAAGTGTTGCAATGCGGCCATGTACTTAGGTAGAGATGCAAAGAACTTATCCCAGTTATCATAAACAATTTCAAACGCACGTTTGCGCCCGAGAAATGCCTTTCTTTTGGTAATGATACACCCATATTCCTGGTGGACATATGTTATACACTCTTTGATCTTGTACCTTATGGACGTTTCAATATGTTGAATCAAGACAAGAGAAATTAAGTCAACATTCAAGTTAAAATGATTCTCACTGAATGTGTCCATTTCACAATTGTGGGTGCCAGTGTATTTACCCACAACCCACATATTTGTTTTCTTCTTCCTCGCATGCAGCATCCAATTACAACCCGTAAACCATCTACGACAGACTACTTTTTATACATCTGGAGATGACTCTGATACCGTGATCTCACGACACTCTTTTATGTTGTACATTCGTGCCCCCCTACTTAGGCGCGCTTTATCGAGAAAAAACATGCCATTTGACATCATTGTTACTCTAGATTCATCCCACACTGATGTACGAATTTCGTCAATATTCCTTGTGAGGGCATCCATATCTGGCATACTTGAAAAATGATCAAGATAGGGAATCTCCCTTGAATGAAACGGCACGTGGGACTCGTACACTCTTGGTCTAACGGGAGGTGGAGCATTCTCCCTCATCAAACCAGGTTCAGTATTCTCTTCCTCCTCATCATCACCCTCATTAGGGAAGGGTGTGTCATCTCCAGACTCATCAGTATTGTTGTCATAATCACTATTCTCTTCCTGACTCTGCGCATCTGCCAGATCTTGATTAAATATGTCTTCTTCAGGAAATTAAGTAAGGACAGAACCTTCAAGTTACTCGTTTTCACCGCACAACCAACAAAATAATGAGTTACTCAAATTGATCCAAACTTTACATATAGCTTTATCACTTCACTTACAAATCGTAATGTGTTGACATCCCATGATGGACATTATCCTATTAGTGATGACTCCCGGATGGACCACCATGATCCAATACACCAGAACTAGGCATACTCCAACTGGGCGTTGGTTCATAACTTGTAAAATTCATATATGGCCGGTACCCCCTGTGGAATATATGAGTGTTAATACAAATTCAATACATCAAAAATAAACATCATAACACAAAGAAAAATTAAAGTTTACCACTCGTGTTGTGGATTATGTAAACTAGGAGAAAAATTATTTCCTCGTTCGTTATTCGCCAGTGCAGATAAATTTAGATCAGGCCAAACTCTTTCAGCCGTAACCAGTTCGGCTAAAACTGCTCCAAAATAACCACCCAATGACTGAGGGATATCCCTACTTTACGAAATATCATTATTGTGAACGTCTACAGCCTTGACGTACATTCCAAAAATTTTATCACAAGAAATTTTCGATATTCATCCGATTTCCTCAAAAGATCTCTCAAAGTTTCATCGTCTTTGATGTTAAACTCAGCATAACAAGCAACTCCTTGCAGACTGACAGAATACAGATATCTTCCGGTTACTTTTATATTCACTGAACGTTTATTCACACTCATTTTTTTACATAACAACGATACCAATGCATCGTACTCCATTGTAAGTTGCAACTTAACATGACACTATGGAGATAAACTATAGCTTACTGGGTTATTCGCCACCACAACCTCACCCCGCCCCCCTCACCCCAATATAATGAAATCCTAATTTTTCGCTCTTCAGACATTATGACAAAATGCAAAACAACTTAACGAAGAACATCTCAGAAGACTTGAAAATATTTATGAATGGATTTTTACAAAATCCTTAACCTCTTTAAATAAGGCAAAAACCAATTCCGGGGTACAATTATTTGAGGAATAACGCCTTTAAAAGGACTTTATACCCAGTTGAATTATTGTTGTGTCAATTAAGCCCAGAAGAATTATTGGTGGGCCCACATAATATATATATATAGAGAGCCTTTCAAAAATGTTTTTTTATATATAGCCCCTTTTAAAATAGCGATATACTTAACTAGGCAAACGACTGTTAAGGTATAGCGCCCTTTAAAAGAGCGTTATATATAAAATGGTTACCGGATTTTTCTTCCTGATTATTTGAGTCCAAAAAAATCATATTTTATTTCCGGACTCGACGTAAAGGTGTATTGTCTCATACGCTAGGATATATATTATTCCTTTTTGGCCTTTAACATGTTGTTTGATAGGGGTAAAAGCATATCCAAAATCATATATTTTTCCCTTCCAAAGTAGTTGGCAGCATAAGCCTTCCTATGACGTCTGTGGTCTGGAACTCTATGAACAGGAGAAGTTTGGGTTACTTCATTTAGTGGTATTTGTTTTTTTTTCTTTTTGTAACGACACGACCACTCGTTTTGTGCTCTAGCGCGTCGTTCAGCGGTTTGAAGTCATGAGCAACTTCGTTTCAGGTATTATGACTCGTGGACGTGGTCGGAATCGAATTCCAGGAAGTTTAGAATTGATTTGGAAAGAAAATTCTCATTTCGGAAGCCTTAAGTTGGAGAAATCAACTAAGATTGGAATTTTGAGTAAACGATCTCGGAAGAATTTGAAGGTTCCAGCAGGTTCGTATGGTGATNTATGTCCGGATCGGGTTTTGGATAACCCGGGAGCGTTTCGGCGTATATTGTGGAAGTTAGCATTTTAGAAGGATTTCATGAATTGGGGCTTGAAGTGCATATTAGTGAGGTTGATGTCCGTTTGAGATTTTGAGTCTGGGAATAGCTCCGTATGGTGATTCTGGAATTGGGAGCGCGATCAGAAGTGAATTTGGATGTTTGTAGGTCATTTTGGAGTCATTTGGCTAAAGATAGGAATTTGAAGGTTTTTGAGAAATCTGGTCTGAAGTGGAGGTTTTGATATCGAGGTCGGAATGCGATTCTGAAAGTTGGAGCAGGTCCGTATTGTTGAATATCACTTGAGCGCAAAATTTGAGGTCAATCGGACGTGATTTGGTAGGTTTCGGCATCAGATGTAGAAGTTTTTTAAGTTCTTAAAGAATTGGATTTGAGTGTGACTCGTGATTTCGGCATTTTTTGATGTGATTTGAGGGCTCGAGCAAGTCCGTGTCATGTTTTGGGACAGGTTGGTGTTATTGGACGGGGACTCGGGTGGATTTCGGGTGGTTAACGGATCAAAGTTGAAGTTGGAAAAAGGGCTGAAGCTACTGTCATCTAGTGCAACTGCACCTGCGAGGCTTTGACCGCAGGTGCGGAGCCGCAGGTACGGCATGGGCGCCGTAGGTGCGAGTGTGGGCTTGGCTTGGTTGGGGACCGCAGGTGCGATGGATATTCCGCACCTGCGAAGCTGCAGATGCGGACAGTGGGGTGCAGGTGCGATTTGGGCTAAAGTTGAAGAAAACCGTAGGTGCGGGAGATTTAGTCGCACCTGCGGGATCGCAGGTGCGGAGGAAGGACCGCAGAGGCGGAAAGATGCCTGGGCAGAATGTTTTAAAATGGGGTTTGTGCCATTTCTCTCTCATCTTTCATTTGGTTGAGATGATTTTGGAGAGCTTTTCAAGGGGGATTTCATCAGGGATCAGAGGTAAGTTGTTTCTACTTGTTTCCAAGGCTAAATACAAGATTATATGCATGATTTTATATGCATGATTTGATACAAGATTAGCAATGAATTAAGCATGAATGTTTGAGTAAATTATATATTTGAGTTAGTAAAGCTATGGGTATAATATATCTTCGAGAATTTCGGATTTTCGGGCACGTGGGACCTAGGGCATTTTGGTCATTTCTCTGAGCGGGGTTGGGAAAGTACATAATCTGAATTTATTGTGAGTATTAGGATGAATTTTCATCGCTTTGTCATTTATGTGGTAGTTTCGGAGCGTTGTGCGTCCGTTGGAATCATCAGAGGGGCTTGGAAGTCGACGTTGGAATTTTGGAACGAAGTAAGTCTCCTTTCTAACTTTGTGAGGGAGAATCGTCCCTCTAGGTGAATTAATTCAATACATGGTATTATCTTCGGGGGCTACGCACGCACGAGGTGACGGGAGTCCGTGCGTAGCTACTATTATGCCATGTCCGGGTAGTCTAGGACCCACTAGCATGCCTTACGTGTTATACCTGAAATCCTGCCTGTAATATTAAACTGCTAATATAATCGAAGACGTAATTGAATACCTAAAAGAAAGCTACAGTTCATCTTGTTGATCTTCTAAAAAGGGAATTTATCTCTCTATGGATAATTGTGTACCTGGACTAGGTTGTATCGTGGAATATCATTAAACTTGACAAATGAGTTTAAAAAACAAACGATTTCAAAACCTATGTTTCATGTTTCTTTTAATAAGGATTCTACCACTTCCCTGAGAAAAACTATTTTCTTTTTAAAATATGACTTTAATGTGTGGAAGTGTGTCAGCACTCAAATCGCAGGTATGATTCGCGATCGAGGGAAGCTTTATAGTAATTCAGTATAAATGTGTCAGCACCCGAGTCGCAGGTATGATTCGCGAGCGGGGGAAGCTTTATAATATTCAGTATAAGTGTGTCAGCACTCGAATCGCAGGTATGATTCGTGATCAAGGGAAGCTTTATAGTAATTCAGTATAAATGTGTCAGCACCCGAGTCGCAGGTATGATTCGCGAATGGGGGAAGCTTTATAATATTCAGTATAAGTGTGTCAGCACTCGAATCACAGGTATGATTCGTGATCGAGGGAAGCTTTATAGTAATTCAGTATAAATGTGTCAGCACCTGAGTCGCAGGTATGATTCGTGAACTGGGGAAGCTTTATAATATTCAGTATAAGTGTGTCAGCACTCGAATCACAGGTATGATTCGTGATCGAGGGAAGCTTTATAGTAATTCAGTATAAATGTGTCAGCACCTGAGTCGCAGGTATGATTCGTGAACTGGGGAAGCTTTATAATATTCAATATAAGTGTGTCAGCACTCGAATCGCAGGTATGATTCGCGATCGAGGGAAGCTTTATGGTAATTTGGTATAAATGTGTCAGCACCCGAGTCGCAGGTATGATTCGCGAGCGGGGAAAGCTTTACGACTATTCAGTGATTAGATATTCCTTCGACTCTGGTCGGTTTTCTTATCCTTGTGTGCGCATGACTATTTGGCACAGTTTTGTTGGTATTGGCCTGACATGTATTTGGGAAAAGGAAAGCGTACTTTGTTGTTTATTCTCGGTAGTTACCTGGATTTATGTACTTGATACGTATTCGCTACTCACTGTCTTACATGCCTACTGTATTTCACCATATTCTGTCATATATTATATTATTGGACCCTAGTGCGTGTCAAATTCGACCTCTTGTCACTATCTCTCCGAGGTTAGGCGAGCGACTTACTGAGTACATGTTATTTTTGTACTCATACTACACTTGATATGCATTTTATTGCACAGGTACTTTCATAGCATTGTGGAGGATTCGGAGACTTAGGCGAGCTGCATCATCCGGAGGCGATCCGCAGCTGACAGAGTCTTCCTTCAGACTGTATTTATTCATATTTTTAAATTTCCTTGTCTAGTTGTATTTCGGACAGGCTTTGTAATGATTATATAAATTCTTAGAAATTGCTCATGTACTTGTGACACCGGGTTCTGGGATACGTACTGGGATAATTACTTAAGTGAAATCTTTAGATCACTATTTTTAAATAATAGAATTTTTATTCGTTGTCGTATTTTAATGTACAAATATTTATTTATTTGATTATGAAATGCAAGGAAAGGTAACGGTTTCGAAAATGTTAAAACATGAATGTATTTCAACTAATTAAGGATTTGGCTTGCTTGACAGTGGTGTCCAGCACCATCACGACCTATGAATTTTGGGTCGTGACAACATGGTATCAGAGCGCTAGGTTCCTGTAGGTCTCACGAGTCATGATCAAGTCTAGTAGAGTCTTGCGGATCGGTACGGAGACATCTGTACTTATCTTCGAGAGGCTACAGGGCTGTTAAGAGTACTTCCCTTCTTGATTCTTCATCGTGCGAGTTGATTCCTTTGACGCTTATGCCTATGTTCATTCCTACTCAATCTTACGCGTCACGAAGCGCTTGCTATGGATCAGGAATTTAAGGAAAAGGAAATGGTGCTACATATGTAATTCGAGATGTTTCCATGTGTAAATGGTCGTGGTTGTTGTTATGGCCCTATGAAAAGGGTAATATGTTGTTTCAGCTCAGTAGCTGTGTTTCTGGGAGTCTTAAGGATGTGCTCGGGTAGTGATGATGGTTGCAATTGATTGTCACGCGGTGGCGATATGATGATAGAATGTTTGCCCGTATGTTGGGAGAGATGAATGGTTTGCAGGGAGGTCTCCTCAAAGCGTGATTTCGAGATTTCAGTGCTTTTGTGCCGGCAGAGGAATGGCATTTTGGGTTATGAATGGTCTGGTTGGGGTTGATAAGGCAGTAAAACTTGGTGTCTTTAAGTGAGATAGGATATGCACATGTGACGTGTAGTCGTTGTCATTGATCGAATGGAATGTGTTAAGTTTGTCGGTGTTATGGTTTCTTCGGTTGCGTGGGGTCAGAGTATTGAGAAGAAGTATTGAAGAATGTGGTTGGCAAATAATGATCCTGGAATGAGTCTAGGCGGTGGTTCTATTTCTAGGAGGCCAGGTGTAAGAAGCGGAAGTCGAGCAGTCGCAAAGTGGGGGAGCAGCAACACAACTTGGAATTTGAAGATATTGTCGCACATTGAATGGATGTCCATGAGGAGCAGACGGACTAGTAAGTTGGTAAATGAAGCAAGGCATAGGATGAGGTATTGAAGTCACAGAAAGCGTGCATTTCAGCGTCGTTGGAAGGTGTCCGCGGGTAATTTCCACAGGTGGGTTGTCTTCTGGGGATAGGTTAGCAATGGTGGGGTTGGCGGGTTCTGTGAGGGGTCCTAGTGGCTAGTCGGTAAAAAATAGAATGTGTGAATGATGCTAGAGAATTCGAGTATTTAGGGAGTGCTAGCAAGAGAATTTGGAAGATTTGGACGGATTGGCTGAGCAAGATCGTGTTATCAAAGGAGGAAGGATCTCAGCAGGGTCTAGAGTGGTGTAAGGAGTAGCTTCGGGTTAAGTGGGGGAGTCCCACCATCTGCAGTTGGGTTGTAGGATTGTCTTCGCATGGGGTTGAGGATTTTCGGCGTGTTGGCAAGTTATTTCAGCTAATGAAAAAGGAGTAAAATGGTAATTGTGTGTGGGATTTGATGAATATATGCAAAAGTTGGCCCCGTCGGATCAGGGTTAGGCTTTGGAAGATTCGGACCTTATGCTTAAGGCGTGGGCGAGTTGTAAGGATAGTGGCTCAGTCACGTGTTTCATTGAGAAAGGTGCTCCTGTGCTAGGAGAGCCTTGGGGTTGATTGTATCCGGGGCCAGTCAGAGTGGGTGACTCACAATAGCGGTCCTAGCGAGTTCAAAAGTTAAAGAATGCGGCGATTAAGGATTTCAGGCAGCACTGTGATCGAGAATCGAGCTTTCACAGAGTAATCTCTGAGATAAATGAGGATTGTTGGAATGTTCTATGATATGTTTCATCATGCAAGATAGTATTGGAGGAGTGAGAGGAATAAACTCCAAATTGTAGAAAGATTATCATAAGGGTATGAGACGGGTTGCGAGGTTTAGACAGTGTAGTCTCATGAATCAAGGTCACTCGGGATGAGTGAGGGTTGAGTTTGCTATGGGTTGAAGGAAGTTGTTATTGTTCCTGAGGCAATTATTAATGACTAAAAGAAGATAGATTGATTAGCCATGGTTGAAATGGCACATTTGTGGCAGTGATTGGTTCCTTTTGACGTGATTTAGTTACGCATATGGTTTATGCCGCTGTGTACGGGGCTTGTCGGCCATCGTAACGGATCTCATATGGGGGCATTTGAGTGCTATGGCCTGTCAGGTGTAAGCGGACCCCGAAAATATTATGGTGGTATAGACTACTACTTAAGGATTTGCATGATCGGGTAATAATGAGAAATTCACTCATGTGTTGAGAAGGTACACTTGAATTGAGTTAAGTAAAAGGTTTCTATATGATGAAGTGTTCACCCTATTGGTGGTTCGAAAGTTATGATGGAATTCTTGCACTACCTCATGTTGGTATGTTAAGTGCGGGAAGCAGTAGGTAACTGGGAGTAAGAATCGAGATTGCGGTTCGATGTTAATAAGAAAGTCATGAGCTCAGAAGAGCGAGGAAGAGTGATTTGAAAGTTCAGTATAAGCTGGTGTTATTTCAGTGTCACCGGAGATTGAGATTTGGTGGAAAAGGCTTTGTACTCTGGTTATGAGTTCTTGATTAGTCTTACAGCGTAGTATGGCCAGTGGTGGATGTGCAGACTTGTTTCCTTGTGTGTAAGCTCATGGGAGCATGACCGCGAAAAGATTGTATAAAGTGTGACATGTAGTCACTTGATGGATTTCAGATTTGGGCTGAGTATGAAGAAGTGCAATATTGCTTAATTGAGAATTTACGCCTGGAGGGCGTTCAGTTCAGTTGATTATGGATTATGGATTATGGGGTGTTAATCCCAGTGATGATGGTTGTTCTCGTGTATTATGAGAAAAGTGGGTTAATGTGGACCCAAGTAAAAGCTAATAGCTAAGTTTGGTGCGAGCGAGGTGGCTCGATGTTTGTGGAGGGATTTAAATATGATTATGGTCTCCGTGTGAGCCAGGAATGTTCCTTTCAGTAGAGCGCTTTCACGGAAAGGTATTAGAACAACGGGTGTTGTTCCGTCTTCGTCGAATTCATGTGTTACTGTGATTGTGTCGTGTGAGTTGTGAAACGACTTTGATAATTTCTTATGTGTTGAGGTCCCGCGTAGCGGGGACGTTATGTGAGTAGGATAACTCTTGAGATCCAGAGTGTGTGTGTGTGTGTGTGTGTGTGTATATATATATATATAATATATATATATATATCGCACATTAGTTGTGCTTGAGTTTTGTAGCCTATGGCTTTATCAGTCTCCCCAGGATGGTATTATGCACTTAGCGTGCTTGTGATCTATATTCAGTCATTCGTAATAGTGAGCAAATCAGCTTCGTATATATATCTTTGTATGTAAATTTTATGATGGGATCGGGTGGCACGCCGCCACGAGTATGTTATTTGGATCGGGTTGCACGCCGCAACAGTGTGATGATGACAAGGGTTAATATGTATTTATTTTCTTGTGTTTTATTTCCTATTTTCTGGTAAGAATTCATATTAGTTGCGTGAGCTGAATAATTTCGTCCTGAGTCATTTCTTAGTATCATGTTCGAGTTATGGTCTATTGGCGCGAGGTGGTATCATGTGAGGCTGTTAGCCATGTCTGGGGTAATTTGTTGTTTGAGCAGTTCATACTGGGTGAGGCAAGATTATCGGATCAGGGATCAGTGAAATAAGGTTATGTGAAGTGTATATTAAAGAACAAATACCATTATTCGGGTTCATAATGAAGTGATGATTCTAGTCAAGATGAGGTATTCAAGGACTTGTTAACTCGGCAGTTGATTATGAATTTCTGCGCATTTCCTCCGTTGTGGTGGTATCGTTAGCATTATATCAGAGTGTATGTATATTTGTTATGAGGTGCATTGGGAGCATTAGACTTGTGGACCTTGGCTATTAAGGTTCAGGGAGCGTCCTTGTGGTCAGATGATGAGTTATACAGTGTGTGGTACCGATTCAGCAAGGGTATGCAATTATGATTTGGCATATCGTGTGCTAGTTGATGCGGTGTTTATATATGTTGGAACTAGGCCTAGCAGAGAAACTTCAAGTGTTTGAATGGATTTTGAGCTTATTATATGGATAAAGAAGAAATCTTCAGGTGTGATCAAGCTAATGTGCTCAACTGGGTTGTGGTAGCACGGGCAGTTGCTCGAGGTGTTAAACAGTGATTTCAAGAAACTCCAGAGCAGTTCTTAGCACATTCGAGGACGAACGTCGGTTTAAGTGGGGGAGAATGTAACGACCCGACCGGTCGTTTTGTGCTCTAGCGCGTCGTTCAGCCGTTTGAAGTCGTGAGCAGCTTCGTTTCAGGTATTATGACCCGTGGGCGTGGTCGGAATTGAATTCCAGGAAGTTTAGAATTGATTTGGAAAGAAAATTCTCATTTCAGAAGCCTTAAGTTGGAGAAATCAACTAAGATTGGAAATTTGAGTAAACGATCTCCAAATCAGGATTTGAAGGTTCCAGCAGGTTCGTATGATGATTTCGGACTTGGGTGTATGTACGGATCAGGTTTTGGATAACCCGGGAGCGTTTCGGCGTATATTGTGGAAGTTAGCATTTTAGAAGGATTTCATGAATTTGGGCTTGAAGTGCATATCAGTGAGGTTGATGTCTGTTTGGAATTCCGAGTCTGGGAATAACCCTGTATGGTGATTCTAGAATTGGGAGCGCGATCGGAAGTGAATTTGGATGTCCGTAGGTCATTTGGCTAAAGATAGGAATTTGAAGGTTTTTGGAAAATTCGGTCGGAAGTGGAGGTTTTGATATCGAGGTCGGAATGCGATTCCAGAAGTTGGAGCAGGTCCGTAATGTTGAATATGACTTGTGCGCAAAATTTGAGGTCAATCGGACGTGATTTGATAGGTTTCGGCATCAGATGTAGAAGTTTGAAATTCTAAGTTCTTAAAGAATTGAATTTGGGTGCGATTCGTGATTTCGACGTTGTTTGATGTGATTTGAGGGCTCGAGCAAGTCCGTGTCATGTTTTGGGACAGGTTGGTGTGATTGGACGGGGTCTCGGGGTCCTCGAGTGGATTCCGGGTGGTTAACGGATCAAAGTTGAAGTTGGAAAAAGGGCTGAAGTTGTTGTCATCTGGTGCAACCGCACCTGCGAGGTTTAGACCGCATGTGCGGTGTGGGCGCCGCAGGTGCGAGTGTGGGCTTGGCTTGGCTTGGATGGGGACCGCAGGTGCGATGGATATTCCGCACCTGCGAAGCTGCAGGTGCGGACAGTGGGGCGCAGGTGCGATTTGGGCTGAAGTTGAGGAAAACCGCAGGTGCGAGAGATTTGGTCGCACCTGCGGGATCGTAGGTGCGGAGGAAGGACCGCAGGTGCGAAAAGATGCCTGGGCAGAATGTTTTAAAATCGGGTTTGTGCCATTTATCTCTCATTTTTCATTTGGTTGAGACGATTTTGGAGAGCTTTCAAGGGGGATTTCATCAGGGATCAGAGGTAAGTTGTTTCTACTTGTTTCTAAGGCTAAATACAAGATTATGCATGATTTGATATGGGAAATTGTGGGAAAATTGGGATTTTTGAAGGAAAACCTAAAAAAAAGTGAAAATTTAGATTTTTAGCCACGAATTAAGCATGAATGTTTGAGTAAATTATATATTTGGGTTAGTAAATCTATGGGTATAATATATCTTTGAGAATTTCGGATTTTCGGGCACGTGGGCCCGAGGGCATTTTGGTCATCTCTCCGAGCGGGGTTGGGAAAGTACATAATCTGAATTTATTGTGAGTATTAGGATGAATTTTCATCGCTTTGTCATTTATGTGGTAGTTTCGGAACGTTGTGCGTCCGTTGGAATCATCAGAGGGGCTTGGAAGTCGGCGTTGGAATTTTGGAACGAAGTAAGTCTCCTTTCTAACTTTGTGAGGGAGAATCGTCCCCCTAGGTGAATTAATTCAATACATGGTATATCTTCGGGGGCTACGCACGCACGAGGTGACGGGAGTCCGTGCGTAGCTACTATTATGCCATGTCCGGGTAGTCTAGGACCCACTAGCATGCCTTACGTGTTATACCTGAAATCCTGCCTGTAATATTAAACTGCTAATATAATCGAAGACGTAATTGAATACCTAAAAGAAAGCTACAGTTCATCTTGTTGATCTTCTAAAAAGGGAATTTATCTCTCTATGGATAATTGTGTACCTGGACTAGGTTGTATCGTGGAATATCATTAAACTTGACAAATGAGTTTAAAAACAAACGATTTCAAAACCTATGTTTCATGTTTCTTATAATAAGGATTCTACCACTTCCCTGAGAAAAACTATTTTCTTTATAAAATATGGACTTAATGTGTGGAAGTGTGTCAGCACTCGAATCGCAGGTATGATTCGCGAGCGGGGGAAGCTTTATAATATTCAGTATAAGTGTGTCAGCACTCGAATCGCAGGTATGATTCGCGATCGAGGGAAGCTTTATAGTAATTCAGCATAAATGTGTCAACACCCGAGTCGCAGGTATGATTCGCGAGCAGGGGAAACTTTATAATATTCAGTATAAGTATGTCAGCACTCGAATCGTAGGTATGATTCGTGATCGAGGGAAGCTTTATAGTAATTCAGTATAAATGTGTCAGCACCCAAGTCGAAGGTATGATTCGCGAGCGGGGGAAGCTTTATAATATTCAATATAAGTGTGTCAGCACTCGAATCGCAGGTATGATTCGCGATCGAGGGAAGCTTTATGGTAATTTGGTATAAATGTGTCAGCACCTGAGTCGCAGGTATGATTCGCGAGCGGGAGAGGCTTTACGACTATTCAGTGATTAGATATTCCTTCGAATCTGGTCGGTTGTCTTATCCTTGTGTGTGCATGACTATTTGGTACGGTTTTGTACTCATACTACACTTGCTATGCATTTTATTGCACATGTACTTTCATAGAAATGTGGAAGATTCGGAGACTTAGGCGAGCTGCATCATCCGGAGGCGATCCACAGCTGACAGAGTCTTCCTTCAGACTGTATTTATTCATATTTTTAAATTTCCTTGTCTAGTTGTATTTCGGACAGGCTTTGTAATGATTGTATAAATTCTTAGAAATTGCTCATGTACTTGTGACACCAGTTTCTAGGATATGTACTGGGATAATTGTTTAAGTGAAATCTTTAGATTATTGTTTTTAAATAACAGAATTTTATTCGCTGTCGTATTTTAATGTGTAAAAATTTATTTATTTGATTATGAAATGCAAGGAAAGGTAACAGTTTCGAAAATGTTAAAACATGAATGTATTTCAACTAATTAAGGATTTGACTTGCCTGACAGTGGTGTCCAGCGCCATCACGACCTATGAATTTTGGGTCGTGACACTTTTTGCCTTGATTTATGAAAAAACATAGAACTATCGATAGTGCTATATGAGAGTGAATGTTAGGTCTAAAACTCAAAACATCCAACATATGCAGCTGATAATAATTTTTCCTGTGGTAGCAATGGGCGGGTGCGTGACAAGACGGGTCTCTATGCGGGCGGAGTAGGTTGAAACAATTTTTTGAACATTCGATGCGGGGTTGGGGATGTTGCAGGTTTTGAGGGGTGAAACTGCAAGTTAGGGAATATAAGTCTAATGATTCTAACCTTCAGTTTGTGCATTATAATTTCTCTTTTGATTTATATACAGATTTCATTCTCTATATTTTCGTATCTATCTTTTGAACGTGTATTTTGTGAGACATGAATCATTAAATAACCTTTACAGTCCGCATAAAAATTAATCTTTCTGTTTCAATTTATGTGAACCTGTTTGACTGGACACGGAGTTTAAAAAAATGAAGATTTTTAGAATTTGTGGTCCTAAATAAGTCAAAAAGGATTCTAGAGTATTTGTGTAATTATAAAAGCTTTTTATTAAGGGTAGAATTGTAAATTTAATCAAAACTGTTTCCAAATTTAAAAAGAGGTTATTTTTTTTGAAACGCAAAAAAAAAAAATAGGTTCACATAAATTGAAACAGATAGAGTAATCGAAAGCTAATCTCATCAAGTACGCCTTTTCTTTCACTTAGTAGTGTGGAGTCGCTACTATTTCCCAACCTTGCTAAACGAGAAAAATATGTCATTTATTTCCTCAGAAAAATATGTCATTTATTTCCTCAGAAACAATAGTATTGCACTCGAAATATTTAATACATAGTGCACTAAATCTGTCTCAACACTGTTTACATCTCCCACGTTGCTTATCATAGAACTGAAGTTATTATCTTTAACTAGGATTAACCTCTGAAATAATTAATTAATTAGTTTAACTAAAGATCATCATTTTTTGGTCAAACAATTTGGCGCCATCTATGGGGACTTCCTAGTCAAAGTTTTAGTTTCTTCCAGATCTATAACAAAAAAAAGGGAAACGCAAAACCCTATATTTTCTTGTGTGTATGGGTCTGACATGGCAGGTAACAGAGAAGAAAGGATAATGGCAGTAGCCGGTCTCACCACCAACCCCTTAAATACCATCAACGAGGTCACTGAAACATATGGTCAGGAAGTAACGTCAAACGCCTCTCCCAGGCAGAGTGGTTCACCCCTTCCCCATGTCAGTATCACAACTTCACACGGTAAAAGAGCCTCCACGTCCACAACAAAAGAGGAATCATCAACGGTGAAAAAGTTACTCGAAGCCTGGTTGACAAACACATTGACTAGCATCCTTGACAACCCCACCCAAAAGGCGAAAAGAGAGAACGTAAGGACTTGCGTTGCACCAATAGCAGTCGAGCATCACGACCCTCCTCCCGTGACAGATATCACCACAATGTTAATAATGCAGGTGACGACACAACCATTTTGAAGAAGATGGAGGAGATGAAAAACAAAAATAAAATGCTCTGAGACCAAACGAAAGAGCACCAAGAGAGGGTAGACAAAATATCGGGCGCCCCAAAACGATTGCCAAAAAGGATGCTGGTCGGTTTGTTGAGCAGTCGTACAACGATGAAGTCGCACTGCATGACATACCTAAAACCTTCAAAATACCGTCGTACCTGAAAATATACAACGGTACACCGGACCCTGAGGATCATGTGACTCACTATGTCACCGCAGTAAAAGGCAACGACCTCGCCAAAGAACAAGTATCATCCATACTATTGAAAATTTTTGGCGAAACCCTCATCGGGGGTGCACTAACTTGGTATTCGCAACTTCCAGCGGGCTTCATTGAGACGTTCGAAGAAATGGCCGACAAGTTTGTAACGGCCCATGTCGGTGCTAAGAAAGCAAAGGCAAGAGTGAATGATATATTTGCCATCAAACAGTCACTCGGTGAAGGGCTGAGGTACTTCCTTGTCCGGTTCAACCGTGTAAGGATGACCTTACCAAATGTATTAGAAGGAATGGTAGTAGCAACTTTCTAAAATGGGCTGAACAGGAGTGGTTCAAGGGCAACCAGAAAGTTGTTGAGCCGACTTATGAAATATCCCCCACCACTTGGGACGAGATACACAACGCCTATTACGCTAAAGTCCAAGTTGACGAAGACGACCTAAACGGGCCAACCTAATGGTTGACCTCAGTACGAGCCGAGTCCAGGAAAGATCGGAGAAATGACAACAGAAGATATCTTGCAGGTCTATGACCCAACAAAGGAAAACTATCAACCGTATGTCAGAGCCGCCATCATGCCGTCTTCCCTCCACGATGAAGGCCCGTCTAGGCAGAGATTAGGAACTCACCGAAGCGAGAGAGGTATGCCTCCCTTACTATCTGCTCACAATTTTTGTGTTTCTCCCTTAGAAATAGTATATGCACTGGAGTAGCTCGGCCCAAAGTGAAGTGGACGCAGAAGATGAGGTCCGACCCGAACACCAGAAAGTCAAACGCCCTCTGCAAATTCCACTAGGAACGGGGTCATAAAATCGAGGACTGCATTACTCGACAAGAGGTCGTGAACATGCTTCACCAAGGGCACTTGAAAGAGATGTTAAGAGACCGAGGAAGGGCCAACTTTTTTCGAGGAGAACACCATCAAGGTCCACCAAAACTGCCTTCTCCAGCTCGAACCATCCAAATGATCATCAGAGGGGGCGACGACGCATCAATCAACAAAATAAAATTCATGACCACCCACAAGCTCAAACGATGAATCACTCATGAACGGTATGACGAATTCGAAGAAAGTATCATCTTCGATAAGTCAGACACCCACGATTTGGTTTTTCCTCACTATGACGCTCTTATTATCACTTTACGCATATTAGATACAGATGTGAAACGTATTATGGTTTACGATGGGAGTGGCGTGTGAAACATGCACCCTCGAGTACTTACACAAATGAAACTCAAGGATAAGATAGTGCCACGCTGCATCACACTAACTGGTTTTAACAATGTAGTTGAACGGACATCTAGAGAAATCACACTCCCGTCCTGGACGGCGACATCACTCTGGAAACCACATTCCACATCATGGATTAGGACACGGCGCACAATGCCATCATAGGTCAGCCTTGGATACACGCCATGAAGGCCATCCCCTCCAGCTTGCACCAAGTCATCAAATCTCCCACCCCCATGGGGAGTATTTAGCATCTGAAGGGAACAACGCACTTCCCGAGAATGCTATCGCATCGCCCAGGATTGTACATACACCCAACAAATGAAGGGCAAAGCCAAAGAGGCATAGAGACACTGAAATTGTAGAGGCCACGGGATCAACCGTAGAAGATCTCGACCCCTTCCAACTCAATGATAACGACCATATCAAGAAGGCCTACATCGACCACAAACATCAAGAACCAGGTAAAATTCTATCATTTCTTAACTAACAACGCAGACTTGTTTGCCCTTTCCCATGCAGACATGTCGGGTATCCCGAAGGAGATAGCGACACACAAGTTGAATGTCGACCCATTTTACCCCTCGGTAAGGTAAGTTAGGCGGAAGTTCAATTCTGCAATAAATGATGTAGTCTGTGGAGAGGTTGAAAAACTACTGGAAAACGGATCCATCAGAGAATCAAAATACCCCCCAATGGGTCGCTAATGTAGTCATGGTGAAAAAGAAGAACAGAAAATGGAGGATGTTGTGGACTTCAAATATTTGAACAAAGCATGCCCGAAAGACTCATTCCCGCTACCTCATATCGACCAGCTCATTGACGCAACATCCGAGCATGAGCTACTAATGTTCTTAGACGCTTACTCGGGCAACAACCAGATCCTCGTGGAAGAGGAAGACTAGGAAAAGACCACCTTCGTCACCCACCAGGGGACCGTATTGTTACAAGGCGATGGCTTTCAGACTCAAAAACCCAGGGGCGACGTATTAGAGGTTGGTGAAAAAGATGTTCAAAGACCAACTCGGCAAAACCATGAAGGTCATCGACGATATGTTGGTCAAGTCAAAAAGGAAAGAGGATCACATCGACCACCTGAAAGAAGCCTTCGATATACTCAGGCGATATGGAATGAAACTGAACCCTGAAAAGTGCACCTTCGGCGTAACCTCGGGGAAATTCCTCAGCTTCCTAGTATCACAACGAGGTATCGAGGTCAACCCCAACCAAATCAAAGCTATAGACGGAATACCTGAGAACTTAACCAATAAGAAACAGGTTCAGAGACTGACCGACCGTATATCTGCCCTGTCGAGATTCATCTCACAGTCCTCCGACATATGCCACAAGTTATTTGGCGCACTCAAGAAAGACAACGGCCTCCAATGGACCTCTGAGTGCATCGATGCCCTGAAAGAGCTAAAGGCGTACTTATCATCACCCACACTGCTCTCTAAAGCACAACACGAAGAACGTCTCCTCATTTATCTGGTTGTGTCCGATGTGGCGGTGAGTGTAATCCTAGTCCAAAAAAATAAAGGTACGCAATCTCCCATCTATTACATTAGCAAAACCTTAGTCGACGTCGAGACGAGGTATCCACACCTCAAAAAGTTAGCCCTGGATTTGGTCGTAGCTTCACGAAATCTTAAACCCTACTTCCAGTGCCACCCCATCTTGGTAGTCACGAATTTTCTCCTGAGGAGTATTTTGCATAAACCCGAGTTGTCGGGCAGATTGGCCAAATGGGCCATAGAGTTAAGCGAGTATGATATAACCTATCGATCATGAAAGGCGATAAAGTCGCAAGTTCTTGCCGACTTCGGCAAAAAAATAATGCTTGAAGCCGAAAGAGAAGCCGCCTACACCTCCCCTCCAAATACAGGACCTATGGGTTTTGTACACCCATCGCGTCTTTAATGCATCAGGGTCTGGACTGAGACTTGTGCTCGAGGTCCTGACAGGCGAAGTAATTCGCCAGTCCATAAGATGCCCGGACATGACTAACAATGAGGTCGAGTATGAGGCCGTGATTGTAGGATTAAGGGTAGCATTCAAGTACGGAGCAAAGCGATTCGACTTACGCTGCGACTCTCAACTCGTCGTCAACCAACTCATAGGGACTTTCCAAATCAAAGAGCAAAGACTACAAAATATCAGGCCGAGATCTATAAGTTGCTGCCCGAATTCGATGAATGTCAGCTCGACCAAATCCCTCGAGCACAGAATATCAAAGCAAACGGCCTCGCCAAACTAGGGCAACCACTAAAAGCATAACTAGAGAAAGAAATGTGGTCAATCTCCTCCACTCATCGATCGATCAAATCGAGGTAAGAACTATAAACCTAACTTGGGACAGGCGCAATCGTATTGTTACATACTTGCAGGACAACGAGCTCCTAGATGATAAAAAAGAAGCCAAAAAGCTCCGAATACATGTGGTCAGGTACAACATGATAAACAACGACTTGTACAAAAGAACATATGGAGACCCCCTAGAAAAATTCTTGGGCCCAAACCAGACGCGACGCATTCTAGAATAATTCCACGAAGGCTACTGCGAAACTCATTCCAACAATCGAGATCTGGTCAGATGTCTCATACGAGAAGGCTACTACTGGCCCACCATGAAAAAAAAGGTCGCCGACTTCATGAGAAAATGCGAGCAATGCCAAAAATATGCCCCTATGATCCAACAAGCAGGTGAGCAACTCCACTCAGTCACCTCACCTTGGCTTATCATCAAATGGGGGATGGACAACGTTTGCTCCCTCCCAGTGAGGCGAGGTAATGTACGATTTCTTCTAGTATTAACTGACTATTTTTCCAAGTGGGTGTAAGCAGGTGCATTCACCCAGATACGCGAACAAGAAGTGATCACCTTCATATGGAATGCCGCTTCGGCCTCCCCAAATAGATCAGTTGTGACAACGGGCCTCAATTTACCGGGAAAAAGATCGTCGAGTTCTTTGAGAAATGGCATATCAAAAGAAAACTCTGCACGCCATACCATCCCCCGGGCAATGGGAAATCGGAATACTCCGACAAATCAATATTGAATATCATGAAGAAAAATCTCGAGAACGCTAAGGGACTATGGCCGGAACTACTGCTGGAAGTTCTATGGGCATACCGCACAATGCCAAAAACAAGCACAGGAAAGACACCTTACTCATTTGTCTATGGGACTGATGTAGTAATACCAGTCGAGGTCGTAGAACCAAGTCTGAGATACACCCATGAGACCGGGTCGAGAAACGACGAAAGCAGAAGGCAGGACCTCGATGAAGCCGAAGAACGAATAGATATGGCTTACATAAGGATGATCACCCAAAAACAATAGGCATAACACTACTACAACAAAAAATACAAGGTCAGACCACTCAAAGTCGGGGACTACGTACTCAAGGCTAAAACACAAGCAAGCAAGGACCCTCGGGACGGGAAACTGGGAATGAATTGGGACGGCCCGTACAAAATCACAGCAACAGCAAACAAGGGGTCATTTCAACTGGAAACGATGGAAGGAAAACTTCTACCAAACAACGGGAATATCGCCCACCTCAAGTACTTTAACTTCTAAGGAAAAATGCTCTCCGAGTCGTACTTTTTTCCCTCACCTGAGTTTTGTCCCAATTGGGTTTTCTCGGGAAGGTTTTTAACGAGGCGACGAAGAGGACATTTCGAGTTAAAGCACGATCAGGTGAGGACACAAGTCGATCAGTTCATTTCCCGTCCTCTCAATACTTCTCCAGGTCAACCAATGAAGAGACTAGATAGACTAGGACTAGAATACTAGCCCGGAAAACATGTAAATTTCTCCAATATATATGTAAGCGAAGCATACAAGTACATGAAGTTCGCCCATGTTTTTACCAAAACAACGCTGCATCAATTAAGCAAAAACTCACATTCAACCTCGTTCGAACAAACTAAGAGTAACATACGGCCTCACTTAAATTAACTCACATTCAACCTCGTTCAAATGAATAAAAATAACGTTTGAACTAACTAAGGGTAACATTCGACCCCTCTCGAATTAACTCACATTCGACCTCGTTCGAATCAATCAAAATATCGTTCGACCTCGTTCGAATCAATCAAAATATCATCCGAACTCACTCAAATTAAATCACATTTGACATCGTTCGAATCAATTTAAGTAACATTCAACCTCACTCAAACTAAATCAAATTCAACCTCATTCGAATTAATTAAGGTGACATTCGACCTCGCTCAAATTAAATAAATACATATTGGATCTCGCTCGAATTAAGTCACATTCGACCCTGTTCGAGTTAACGTCTACCAACACGGACACGACTAAATTCAAAGTTCTTCTAGTCAAGGCAGCCAAACGAGAAGAACATACAATACCAAATGGAGAAGATTCAGAAACAAACAACAAAATAGCATTCCACATTCAAAAGTATATTTTTACAAAAGCTGAATAGAAGCCCGCAAAAAGAACACAAAAACTATAAAGGCATAATTATTCAGCAGCACCGTCTCTACCATCGCCCTCACCATCAGGGTATGTGTCTAGATACCAGGCACCTTGTTCGATCCCGTCCAAGTCCTCTTCGCCGTCACCAGTCCCTGGCGTAGCAGGATCATAACCACAAGCGACCCGAGTCGTCCGCGCCTTAGCACGAGCATCCTCAAACTCAGCCTCAGAAACGCTCCCCGCCGTCATCAAATCCCTGAATATGTCTAGCTATGACCCGGCATGGATCCACTTCTCGTACAAATACCGTGGAACATCGGGATAAGTGGAAGTGTGAGAGGAGGAGCACTGAGCCAACAACTGCACCTTTTCGTCCTTGAGAACGGCAATTTGATCACTAAGGTTTGAAACCTCTTTCTCAAGCCCCCCAATTCAATCATTAAGTCGTGCTTCCCTGAGCATAGTCGTCTCTGTATCATTCGCTCGCTCGGACCGGAGGACGCAAATTTCATCTTCCAAAGCCGCCGCCCTAGTCTCCTCGGCATTTTCCAACTCTGTCGCCTTCTCGATCACCTAATCACTCAAATTTTTAGCTCTGATCGAACTCTGCTCAAGATCGGCCCATATAGATGCCACTTGGGTTTGAAGGTCTGCACACTTAGCCTCGGCCCCCCTTTCTCACTTCGAGCTCGTCCTCTTTATCTCTAAGTGCTCCCTCGAGCTCGCTGCATTTACCGATGACTCTCATAATTTCATCGTCTTTCTGCTTCAGCTCATCCCTAATGGCCTAGAAGTTTCCATCCACACTGAACCACTTGCAGATCTCATAGTGCTTGACACGGTACTCATGGTACTTCCTCTCTATTTTCTTGAAAATAGCTTTTCGCTTCTCCTCTCGGCGGACACTCTCAATCTCCAAAATGATGGACTAAAGGAAAAAGAGAAAGCAGAAGAAGAAGGAAGCAAGTCTAAAAAATAGAGATAAGGAAAAATGTAAGGCACATAAACTAAAAAGATCAGATACTTACCCTCAAGGCGAGGCCGACTATGCCCGACGACAGGGCGACATCGTCGAATGTCTGTAAGGTCTTGCCCTTCGCGTTAGAGGAGGGGACCCAAAAAGGGAACCACGTTTTCCGTATTCACTAGCAAATCGCGGTCTAGGGGGACGACGATGGTGCAAGTGGACCCCTCTAACCTTACCTCCACCCGAGTAAACCCTTCGGTAAACATCTGCAGCTATTCAGGGTCGACGTCAGAACCAGTCTCGTAGCCATCCTCGCAACATTATTCCCTCTCTCCTTGATCGACGAAGGAACGTCAACCTGTCCTAAGGATGACGGGTCATTCCTCGGCAAGGCCTCTCCAGCCTCAGGTAGCCCTCCCACTTCAATCGCGACTTCGGGCAAAGGAACGTCTCCCACGACCCCCATAGGCGGTGGAGCCACAGTTAGTAAGTCCACCTCACTCTCCGATGTAGCCACGACCGGATCAGAGTCACCCCTTGTGGATTCCTCGACTCTAACTGTCTTTCCCCCAACTTCCACCCTCCTCCTTTTAAGTGGAACCAAGTCTTCCTCGCTCGGTGACGACTCATCTACCAAATGTAACACGGGAGGAGCCGGAATCTCTGTTGTTGGGGCCGCCGATGGTCGACTAGGTCGGCACAATGCCGGGGTCTGGGAAGAAGTGGCTGTCTGAACAGACTTGCCCGCAATCGTAGCAAGTGAAGACTCAGTCGTAGCACTCTGTTGACAGAAGACGGGGGTAGGAGCCTTCACCCTTCTCGAAGCTCTCCGACTAAAGATAAAAGCAAAATTTAAGTCAACCCCACTATAAATAAAAAGAGAAGGGAAAGAAGGCAACATGAAGGCCGAAGCAACAAAAGTTCAAATAAACGACTCACTGGTCGCGGAGGGCTTGCACCCAAACTTCTTGTGGAATGCCGACCATTCACGGATCCCCAACGTATGGGGCAAAACCTGACTTACCTAGTTATGAATGTTTGCAACCAATGAAGGGGGCTCTTTCTCGGCTGCACAAAGAAAAAGTGGAACAATTAAGCTACCATTGAAATAAACAAAGTAAACAATTAGCGGAAGTACTTACAGGCAAAGTTCCATGCTTCAGGAAAACCAGTAGGGTTTGCCACCATGTCCTCGATCTTGATATAGAAAAAGTTGTACCAAAATCGACGATTGTCTTTATCGTCCATCTTTACCACCAATCCCTTGCTTCCACGGTGGAGAAAGTGTAACATCGTACCCCTATGGAAACTTGGCACGAAGAGGTGCAGTAGATGGCGAATAAAAATTTTGCGGTTGGCCAGTTCCGCGTACTTCATCAACATAAGCAAGAGCTTGTAAATGTAGGGGGAGAGTTGAGCCGGGTAGACGCAGTAATAGCGGCAGAATTCGTCCGCCAAAGGAGGAAGATGAAGAGAATAGCCCACGTAGAACGGATATGCGTAAAACGTGCAATATCCAGGGCAATGAATCTGTACCACATCATGGCCGGCCAGGATCAGGTCGATATGAGCTGGGATGTTGAACTTGGACCTAAACTCAGCGAGGGAGGCCGCGTCCATCTGAGATTCCACAAGCTCGGGCTCGTCTGGGGGCAATTTTGGGAAGTCTAACTTGGCTTTGTCATTACGAGGAATTATTTCCTCTACAGTGAGGAAGCTTTCGTCCTCAGAAACAATGGCAGCCCCATCATCATGAGGAGGCATTCTCACTATCAGTGGGATTAGGTCAGAAGCCCCTCCAGGTCTAGAAGATGCATTAACCATTTTTAGTTGCTTATAAGTGCGAAAGTGAAAGGAACGGGAGCAAGAATACATGAAGAAGAAGAAGAAAAAAAGAGGAAGATATTAAGGTTCAAATGCCAGAAAACACAAAAGATCATGTGAAGGGTTTCCAATCCCTATTTATAAAGAACTCAAGCACCCTAATCGAGAGAACCAACCATCGATACACAAATGTCGAAACGGCAGGGGCGCGGGAAGCGATGCCACGCATTGAAAAAATACGTAATAATTACGCATGATGCTGTGACGTCAGTCTGAACCAACGCCACGATAAGTTGTGGCCCGCAAAGTGCCATGCTATCACCTCGATCGTGATCGTTACTACTCGATCAGCCCACCTGAATTTCTCGACTGCGACTAGCGAAGTCCGCTCACCGTGGTCGACCAAAAGACAACCTCGGTAAGCGGAGGGACTAACTATATGGGTCAAAATCCGACTGAGGAAATTCAGCACGAAGAGGTGATTATCATGAGCAATTTGGCCTAGGTCGACCAGTGATTAACGGAACTTATCGCTGAGCAGTCAACTACGGCCGAGGTCGAGTGTCACGAGCAGCAGTAACAACTAGATTTGCACTAGGATATTTAGAGGGAATATTCCATTGAATATTCTCGGTACTTGTACTTTTAGGGTTCTTTAGGAAAATGTCCCAGATAAATAGAATGAGAGATAAGGCAAAATGAGGTAATATTCTAGGGGATAAGAACTTTCTTGAAAAGCAAGCTCTGTAGATAAATACAAAAAACACATTTCTAAGGAGATTCATCTTTTTGGATTATTCTTTGTCATTTATTGTTATTTAATATTTGATACTTCTAGTACATTATTGCACTCAAAACATTTAGTACCTAGTGCATTAAATCTGTCTCAACACTGTTTACATCTCCCACGTTGCTTATCATAGATCTAAAATTATTGTCTTTAATTAGGATTAACCTTTGAAATAATTAGTTAATTAGTTTAACTAAAGATCATATATTTTTATCAAACAAGAGTAAGCAGTGAAGGTGTATCTATACAGAAAGAATTCATTTGATCAAGAGAGTGTAGTAGTAGCAAAGGTCTATCTATAATATTATGGACCCGGCCACTTGCATGCACTTCCCAAAACAAGAACACGTACTCGTGATAATTTTGCCAAGTCGCCTTCTATTTTCTTGTCCTCAACACCGCCATTTCGCCGCATATTTGTTGCACATTCAGCTCTCTGCTGAAAAGCGAGAGAACATTTACATAAGTGAAGAAAAAACCCAATTCCCTTTCTAGTATTTGGTTCATAAAAACTCCTGAAAATTCCTATGGCTGCGGCTGTACAGAAACACAGTGTGTACATTTACGAATGGGGATTGGGGATGCGCAGAAGGACAGATCATTTGATAGTTGGAGGAAGCAGGTTATTCTTGGGAAGAAATGAAAATCATGGATTTTGTTTGAGATTGACGAGGAATACGAATTACTACACACCACTTGTAGCAGCTGCAGCAAGAAAAGAGGATGGGGGTGAGGAATTTGTGAAGATGATGAGAGAAGCTGAGCCATACTTTGTTGCGCATAGAGGAAGCACATTCGTCCTCCTCCTTTCTGCAGAGATCATTGATAGCTCCTTCTTGTCCTCCATCCTCGAGGTCCTTCCTCTGTTTTTTCGTCTCTCATTGCCACTTAGTGCCAAAAAATAATGCAGCTTTACTCTTTCTTATTATATATGCAACTTAAATTAAATACATTTATGTTGAGGTTGTTTATCTCCTGTTTCGCTTGATTGATCATTACATCAAATAGAGTGATTAACTTTCG
This sequence comes from Nicotiana paniculata, assembly GCA_005239505.1. Taxonomy (NCBI): domain Eukaryota; kingdom Viridiplantae; phylum Streptophyta; class Magnoliopsida; order Solanales; family Solanaceae; genus Nicotiana; species Nicotiana paniculata. The sequence continues at coordinate 66,710 of ML340895.1, read as the reverse complement.
AATTGATCCTAATTTAATTGCAACTTACACATTTAAACTATAGTGTATTTATATTATACTCCTTGCCTTTTATTTTTGGTGCTCTATAGTGTGCACGGAGAGTCATCTCCTTGTTAACGCGTGGAAGCAAAGCAAGGTCAAAACAACTAACACATGGTTTTCTTTTTCAACAATTACACAAAACCATATAATACTGTTATTATTTGTTCTAACTTTATACTTTTTTTTATCTCTGTTCACTGATCCTAACGTGCAATAGAAGTCCGTGCAAGTCAAACTTGTTACACCAATAAATTGCTGAGGACCGGACGAACCGGACGTGGCGAGTCGTCGGTTAACCAGTTGTCGTACCGGTTCAAGTCCGTTCCCACGCTTCCCTTCAAAATCCACCAACCCCTCACGCCACTCTAACAACCCCGTTCAGCAGGCAGCCGCCATAGCCCTCCGCCGCCAAAGCCCACTTCAGTGTTATCGGACTTCGGCTTGCATTTGCTTGAGAAACCATGGCTGCTTTGCCTCCAGTTCCCATAAAGCAATGCCAGCTAAAGATTTTGTGTGGCACCACTATTTGGAATCCTCAAGTTCCAAATGGTTTCCAAGGGGGATTAAATGGTGCAAATTCGCTAAAGATTTTACCTTCTCATGCGAAAAGATTGTGGGGTAGGTCAGTACGGTGCAAGGTTTTGGGGGAAACAGACGATATGGGTTTTGAAGTGAGCAGTGCCATTAAAGACGATCTATTTGTTGGGTTTTTCAGAGAAGCTTGGCCTTATTTTCTTGCTCATCGAGGAAGCACCTTTGTTATTTTAATCTCAGCTGAAATTGTTGATAGCCCTCATTTGGATCACCTTCTCATGGCATGTTCCCCCATTTTAATTTCACCTTTTCACTTAACTTTTATTGTATTCCTTTGTTTTTCTTGTTTACATAATATTTTTGCCAAACTATTACAGGACATATCCCTCCTTCATGGTCTGGGAATCAAGTTTGTTCTTGTACCAGGAACTCATGTTCAGATTGACCGGCTTCTCGCTGAAAGGGGTGAGTCTAATTCTGATATATTCTTTTCTTTTCTTCTTATTCATTTTGATATTTCTTGTTTATGGTCCCTGGCTATGTTTTTTCTCTATTTCTGATGCTGATAGCATATATATGTTATTACTGTATGAAGCATTAAAAAAGAAATAAACATGCTACTCCTCTTGCTGCTAACAGCTTTAGCATCATTTAGATTCCTTAGATATCAGAACTTATGATTTTTAAACCGAAGGTTCTATTTTGTTATTCAGTTTTTATTCTCTAATGGTCTCGGGTTTATTTTCTTTTTTGAAGATTCTAACATAAGTAGTCTTTATTAGGAAACGTGGGGCCAGTATGTATGCACTTCTGTTTCTCTTTAAGACGATTCTGTATGCATAATTTGTATTTCAGAATTCCCAAAAGTTGTAAAGGAAATCTAGTGCTTTAATATTAGAGGCTTCTACTTCTACTTGCGAGTACTATATCTTTTTCCCCCTTTGCTTTTGTTCTAGCTATTCTAATAAGTAAGAGATTTTGTTACCTTTTTGAACAGGAAGTGAGCCCAAGTACGTAGGCCGCTACAGGATTACAGATCCTGATTCACTCAATGCGGCTATGGATTCATCTGGAAGAATTCGTCTTATGATAGAAGCAAAGTTGTCTCCTGGCCCTTCATTGACTGGCGTCCGCCGGCACGGAGAAAATAGTCGCTGGCATGATAGTGTCGGTGTTGCCAGTGGTAATTTTCTAGCAGCGAAGGTGCAAATATGACACTCACTGTCTGTTCTTCTGTACATTTTGCATTCTTTCCGAAATCTACATTAAGTACCACCTAGTTGCTTTACTAGATATATCAATCACTTTTTGGTTTCAAGTTTTGTGGTATGTCATCCACTGTAATGGTGATTTTTATTTCAATTTGCTGGCAGAGAAGAGGAGTTGTCGAAGGAATCGATTATGCTTCAACTGGTGAAGTAAAGAAGATAGATGTTTCTCGAATTCGTGAGAGGCTTGATCAGGATTGCATTGTGCTATTAAGCAATCTTGCTTATTCCAGCTCTGGAGAAGTATTAAACTGCAAGTATGCTATATGACTTTTGATAGGTATCTTTGTCATTGTCTTGCATAAACTGGTACTGCATCATGTTTTACTTAATTTGTTGCCGGCGAATGATAAATGCAGTTCAGGCAGCTAGATGCTAAAGCTTAGCGATATGCTTCCAGCATCTCTTTCAATCAAACTCGTATTTGACATGTTTGTGGTACACTGGTACTCTGACTTATGTAAAATCGCTTTCTTACTCTTTAACATTTTGACAAGTACCCAAGGGATTTTTTGGAACTCGTTCACTTGAAGTTGCAATGCTTAAAGTTGATATTAACAACCTCTGATTCATTTAGATACTAAAGAAATCCAGCAAGTTCACAAGGAAAGTTCACGTTATCCTTCCGTACAAGCTAGTAGTTTTTCTATTCATGAATATGTATAAGAGAAATAAACTTTCATCATTTGAAATGGTGGCATTGATGGTGTTCATGTTTTACGGTTAACTCAGTTGATGACTTTAACATACTACACAATACACTTGATAAGAGAAAAGAAATATACTACATAATGCTTGCATGAAGCCGGATGAACTCATCTGGACTGTGGTCAGATGTTACTTCAACTCATGCTACATTCACTTTTATCATGATTCTTTATGCCATTATGAGATTGCTTAGGTTGACATGAATTTGTAGAAAGCAATTTCTAATTGATCAGGCTAAATATTTTAAGTCAGAAATTTACGTTAATTACTTATTCATGCAATTGCAGTTTTTCTTTCCTTTTTTTATTTTTCTGTGAGTTGTTAAAACTGATGATATGCTGTACTCCAACATTGAAGCACGTACGAAGTTGCGACGGCTTGTGCCTTGGCTCTAGGAGCAGAAAAACTAATTTGTATTATAGACGGCCCAATTCTTGATGAATCTGGCCGTCTTATTAGTTTCTTAACTCTTGAAGATGCTGATATGTTAGTCCGCAAACGAGCTGAGCAAAGTGAGACTGCTGCTAATTATGTAAAAGCTGTTAGTCAGGAGGACTTCAATCATTTTGGTTACAATGATTCCAATGGATCAATCCTTTCCCAAAATGGCAATGGTTATAACCGAAGATACAATCCCACATTTCAGAATGGCATTGGTTTTGACAATGGAAATGGGCTTTGGTCTAGTGAACAAGGTTTTGCAATTGGGGGACAAGAGAAACTAAGTAGATCAAATGGTTATCTCTCAGAATTAGCCGCTGCTGCTTTTGTTTGCCGAGTAAGTTCCCAAAATCACTGTGTTTTCAGTAGTGTAGTAGTGGTTGAGTTATTTACCCATGCTTGCTCGTCCTAATTAAACCCTTTTACTGATGAATCTAAAAGATACCTCAGAAGATTACACATCTCTTGTAAACTTGCATCTCATTGATATTAAATTTCTTATGATAAGCTTTAGGAGTATAGATATGTGCATTTCATGAATAGACAACTCTTTAATTTTTCCCAACTACTGTTTGACTATGTGCAGTTCATATTATATATCCACCTTCACGTGGTCTGCCACCTCTCTTGCTTTAAGTGACGAAATTTTTATGTCTCAAGAATGTTGATTCTTAGCTTAATAGCGTGATATCTGTTTCTTCTTGAAACTTATTCAAATAATATATTTTATTTCCATCAGGGAGGTGTTCAAAGAGTGCACCTGTTGGATGGTACTATTGGTGGAGTTCTACTGAAGGAATTGTTCCAAAGAGATGGAGTTGGGACTATGGTTGCTAGGTATGCGGTATGCCACATTCTGCAGAAATATTTGGTTGTGATGATTGCAGTTTCAAGATGTGTTAATTTTCAATTGATAGCTTTGGATCATTTCCTGAATAAGCTGATCAGATAGACACCTGGATATATCAGATCACTTGGGTCAGATAAGCTTCCTTTACTCTCATGCTCAAAATACGAGGGTTTGGAAGCATATATGAGGAATATATAAAGACAATTGTATTATTCGGTCTAATTTCTCTATCAGGGAAATCTCATGTAATATCCGATAACCCAATATAAAGTATGGATGTTAGAAGTCATCCATGAATAGATTCAGAAGGTAATGAGATGTTTAACCAGCTATATATATTGGGTCTAATTAAGCATCCTATTCTTAAAGTGCTTAAATACCATGGGTTGGAAGCTTGGAAGGAATATATAATTATTGTGCTATTGACTAATCCAGTCTCGACACTTTTCAGAATCTGTGCAACTTCCTATTACAAGATATACACTTATATGTATATTAGAAGTCATCAATGAACAGGTTCAGAAGTTAATGGAATGTTTAACCAGCTATATACCTTGCCAAAATAAGCGTTAACCTCCTTTTTACTTTGGATCTGCACTATATTTAGAATGGCACTACTCGTGAGAACCTGGATGTTATCATGACCTTCCAAAATTTTCCAGAATATTTCTTATGACAGAAGTTCATGATGCAAAATGAGGACCAGCTCACCCAATAATTAGAATGAACATTTATTCTTTTGCCGGATCATTGTCCTAATCTTTGGATGGTACCTAGTTTATGTTTGTGTTTATCACTTCAGCTAACAGCCTAAAACGTGCATGAATCTATGCCTCAGCGATCTTTATGAAGGAGCACGGATGGCCAAGGTGTCGGATATTCCTGAAATAAAGCAGTTGTTACAGCCTCTAGAAGAGTCTGGAACATTGATCAGAAGGACTGAGGAAGAGGTTACACCACACCTGATGCTTGTCATTACTCAGACTTATCTAGTCAGCTTCTGTTTTATCTTTGTTGGCTTATGCTTTTCTTTACCATAATTTTTCATTGCTTAACTTGTTCTAGCTAGCGGAAGCGCTGCATGCATTTGTTGTTGTGGAGAGAGAGGGACACATTATAGCTTGTGCAGCTCTCTTTCCTTACTTTGAAGAAAAATGCGGGGAGGTTGCTGCCATTGCTGTTTCTCCTGATTGTCGTGGCCAAGGACAGGGAGACAAGTTACTTGGTATGGTGACTCTTTTCTCATAATAGAACTATTTATTCTTCCATAGTTAAGGCCTATGAGCAGCTTTGAGGACATTCTAGTTATTTTATTTAATCCTTACTGAAGATGCAAGTACATTAGCGAGAGACTAATCTAAGAGTTCTTATATATTTCCATAAGAGCCTAAAAATACTTGGATAAGCCTGTAATAAAAGGTAAGTCACTTTAAATGGGTATAGTTGTTGATTTTCTATGTATCCTTGTATTCTTGGTCCTTGGATAAGTGTATAAAGAGACAGTGAACAAGTCTAAGCTGGGGCGGATCGATGTAGGGAACTGGGGGTGGGATGCCACCCGGTCACTCGAGTAAATTTTTATATATCTACTGGTATTTTCCTCAAAATATACAACATAAGTAACGGGTGGCACCCCAAGTCACAAATCGACTGTAGGTGCCACAGTTAAACAACTGAAACCCCCACATACAAGACCTATGATCGAATCTCTGTGGTACTAGTTGTTCTCTTGTTACTTTTTTCCCTTTTCTTTCTTTTCTTATGCTTCTTTTCTTAATTCCTTTTAGAGCCTGTTTGGAAAGCCACCTAGCAATTAGATTTGGGTATAATTACACAGTTTGGCATGTTTATATGGCCAAGTAATTACTTGGTCCGCATGTAATTGGGTATAATTGGAGAGGTATAATTACACTCTCCAATTCTCAAGGTGGAGATGAGAATTTGTGGTAATTACACTGTGTAATTACAAGGTTACTTTTTAATTTCTTTCTTTTTTGTTTTTATTTTAATATATTTTCTTTATAACTTTTTATTTCCATTATTTTTAATTTTTTGTTTTATTTTTTGTTTTTGATTTCTTTTTTAATTTTAAAATATATTTTTTCTGTATATTATTTATCTTTTATTTTTCTTCCTTTACTTGTGATTCCATGTAATTGCTCGTATATTTTATTTCGTATTTGTTTTATTTTCTTCATTTAGAGTAACTCGTTATTATTCTAGTTTTTGAAACTACACCTCCTAATATTAGAAATAATGAGTCATTTACAAATTTGACATATAACGAGTGATGTCATTAAAGTAGAATTTCATTGTTGAACAAGGTTATAAACTTATTATGTTTCCTAATCTTAAGTTGTATTGGAATTTATTTTTATTATGTTGGAAGTTGACATATGTTTAATTTTTTTTTTTTGGGGGGGCGGGGGTGTGGATTTTGAAATTGTGTTATATTTATGGTTTCAATTTACTTGTTTTAGTAGTATTGACTTGTTATTTCACATTGCATGTTGTTTATTTTTTAATTAGAATTGATAGATTAGTTTTGTCAAACATTTGCACGATGTTATGTATTTATAAATATTAATTTTTCTTATCAAACATGCATTCCGTGATGTTCTTATAAAATGTATAGTTTTAGTTTTTATAATTAATTAACCTAAATATTATTAATTTGAAAAATATATAAAAATTATTTTTACGATACTAGTTATAAATATATGATTACGAATTAGTGTATATTCAAGAAAAAATATGCATCTTTAATACCAAATCTAATATCATATATACTTATTAAACATTATTTATAGGCATATATTTATTGTTTTTAACTTTTAAGTTTTGATAATTCATTTAAAATTTAATTTAACTGTGTAATTACACTTGTGCAAACAAACAATATGCTTATAATTACAGTGTAATTACGTTGTAACAAACAACCAGGTCGCCGTAATTACCAGACTGTGTAATTACTAGGTTGCGTAATTACTACCCTAGTAATTACACCAGTTTCAATTACCCGTTGGCTTTCCGAACAGACCCTTAATATCTTCATCTTTGTTATTCACTCTTTTTGTTCAATCCCATTTTTATTATTTATTTAAATATTTTTATTTGCAACCTTTTTATATTTCTAGATCTTCAAATTTATTTGAATGTGATTTAATTTATTTCCTCTTTTTATCCTTCTAATATATATATAAATTCTAGAAATTTTTTAGAGTGATGCATCAAAGACATAATATTAATCTAGCTATATGTAGATTGAAGTGGTGTATTTCCTAATTTACAATTTTATTTTTATTTTATATTTTTAGTCACATTATCCAATAGAATTTGAATCGAGAGAATTAGACCGAATTGGACAAAATTTATTCGGTCTTTTTTTATCACATATTCATTTATGCATAAAAAATCTTCTAAATTTTTAATTCTTTTCAAAAGGGACCAGACTGAACCGAATTAATCAAAATGTATCGAATCGACTAAATGTACACCAAATTCAATCTCTTCACCAGTGGTCGGTTTGCATTAAAAAGAGTGGCACCCGTAGCCATCAAGTCCTTAATCCGCTTCTGAGTCTAAGCATTTCAATGTTTCATATTATCGGGCACATAGGAATATGTCCCGAAGATGGGTTGCATGTTCCATTATGGAATGAACTCGAGTATTAGGATAGAAGTTGATAACCCTATAGTCCTATATCATTCCATTTTGGGCAAATTGGTAAGTTTTAGTCATGCCAGAGTCAATGATATCTAATGAGTTTTACGGCCTACCTTACTGATATTGAATTTTCCTTTGCATCTTTTTCAACTTCATTTTTTAATCTTCACGAGATATTGATTATGTCACCATATAGTAACAAATCCTTTTTAAATCGCGCCCCACCGCCCGCGAGATCTAAATGGACAAATTGATTACGCCAAGTTATTTCATATGTATAGCAATAACATTACTTGATTCTAAGGTGGTGTTCTTGAATGAAGTTTGAGCATATATTCCTCTTAGAACTGGTATAGATTTGATTCAACAATGGAATCATGAATAGCCTCTGGTCCCGCTGATCTATATATGTACCATTATTCTGTACTTATTCTTCTGGGAAATCCTGAGCAAGGTAACATTATCAAGTTTCTTGTTACCAATAATATAATACCCCCTTTAATAATAACAATTATGAGGTCTAGCCCTCAACTACCTATTTTAAAGGTCAAAGAGTTGATGAATCAGAATCTTGAGAACGTCTATCCGGTGTACGTCAGATCTAATATCTTGATTTTTTCTTAATCTTAAAAAATTGGTCCAAATTTAGAAGAAGAAAACAAGTAAATGATTAAACATCTGATGCTAAAGACAGGCACTTGAACATGTTAACTGTTTGACTTGTAGTAATACATAAAAGCGACATCCATATGTCGTATATACGTACTTATGACATTTAATGTATCCTCTCTGAAAGGGTTTGTAAAAGATATTCCATATGTTGAGAAGTAATTATCTTTTATCATCTCCCTTGGACTAGACACAGTGTCCATATGTTAAAAAGTATTTTACTACTTATATCTACCAGGAGACAACCCTGTCCTTGAACTTTTACTTGTATTTGTGAGCTTGTTACCATATTTACCAATAACTTTGTCTTCCAATATTTTGCAGATTACATTGAAAAGAAGGCATCTTCCCTTGGATTGCAAATGCTATTCCTACTAACAACTCGCACGGCTGATTGGTACTCTCTTTTCACCTTTCATCCTTTTATTCCTATGGCATTCACTAGCTTACCAATAGTGTCAGACATTCTACTTCCAACTGGGCTAGTGAACATAGTTTGTCCAAGTGAGGTATGAACCGATTGAACTAATTGGCAATGGCCCAAACACAGCTCAAAGTAATTTAGTTAAAACAAATTTGTGATATCTAAGCTGAATTTGAGTATTATTGGAGTAGATTTCAGGGATGGTCATCCAGCTTTGTGTTCATTACCCAAAAGTCACTATTCTTTCTTTTGTTACATAAAAATCATTTTACTTTGCTCCACTTATCACTAAAATAACTTTGACCCTTTTTTGGTAAAAAGCTCATGTGAAATGTAAAGAGAAAGTGACAAAAAAGGTTGTTATGTTTTGGAGTCTTAAATATATTCCTTAGTATTTTGATCCTCTAAAGTTGAGTGAGCGCTTTTGATTTTCAATTAATATTTAAACAAATTTTGCTTAATAAATATCATAGAAACTAAAAAAAAATTAACTAGATATACCAATATAGTACTGTTAAATTCAGTGGGACCAAAAATTTAAGATCATAGGTGCTCTACTACTTCAAAATGTAGAATTATAACTAAAAACGGATTATAAGTGTGAAACCCGTAGAAAACTAAACAAAAAAGCAATAATGACATGTTTTAGCTTTTTATTCTCCTTTTGCAATATAAGCCGATCATACTCTTTCCATACTAACTTAAATAGTTAGTATTCGATCCTTTTAAACGATGAAGAAAAACTAATGATTTGTCCGAAAGTCGAACCAATGAATGAGCGAAAATTCACCAATCATCACAATTGACTTTAATGCGGCTAACCTGCATTCACCTTGAGAATGAATTAACTTCTTTCAATGATATATGAATTTCAGATCTTCAAGCCGCATGATTGATTATGAAAAATAAAATTCAATTATTCTATACCTAATTAAAAGTTAGACTAAATAATTATTTGGGGTGGACTTGTCAAATCCAGAAGTCGCAAAAGCAAAAATTGCACAAGACACTAGAAATAAATTTTAAAATAGCAGAGGCTGCACCTCAAAAGTTATACCAGATCCTGCAATAAGAAATATCCGGAATTACAAAAATATACTTTTAAATATGATTCCATATTAAATCCATTTTTTGCAATTTTCATTAAAATAATAATTATAATTTGTTAAATACTGGCGAAAACCAAAAGCACTCACTTTGAACACCCTTATGGGATCAAACCGCTAAGGAGTATATTTAAGGGTCCATTTTGAACTTACCCTCAAATATAAGGATCATTTTGTCTTTTCTTCTCATGTTTCGGGTAAGTTTTTTATAAATACCTTTCTAAGTTATTTTTGTGATAAGTGAAGCATAATAAAATATTTTTTATGTAACAGAAGAAGAAAGAATAGTGATTTTTGGGTAATGAGCACAAAACTAGATGACCACCCATGGAACTTACTCGTATTATTGACGTCTCAGCAAGAAGAAAAATAGATTGAAACACCATCAGGAGTTAGTTTGATAAGGCAGACATATGTCAAAAAGTGTTAGGACCGAAAAAAGCAGGTGTCATGCGGAAGCTAGTAAGCAAACCTTGAACGACGATAAATCAGACAGTAAAAGAGACACAAACATTTAACGTGATTCGGTCAATTGACCTACGTCCACGGACGGAGATGAGCAATCCAAGAGAACAACCTCACGAAGAGGCAAACACAAGTGACACACTACACTTGTCCCATAAAGTTCCCCTCTAAACAAGACTCTCAAACCCCATATGGCTACATTGTGGATGTTGCTGAATGAGAAGGAAGAATCCTCAATTTATATAAGTCCAAATCTTTTCCTACAAGAAAAAGGACTAGCCAAACATGGAAGAATTATAATTTCCTTCTACAAAAAAGAAAACCAAATTATGGTAAATATGTTGCTCTTTCCTTCAACGGATAGGAAAATCAAATATGGTAAGAAAATCAGGAGAACACCTAACAATTTTCCCCCTTGGCCTGAATTTTCTGACAAAATAAACTTGATTCACCTTCTTCACATAATTTTCAACAGGTCGCATCTCCAAATCCCACCACAAAGTTTGTCTCAACGAGAGTAGCACTCCGGTCAAATTTCTCAGACAAAAATCATGATTACTGTTGAATAGGTTGCGGCTAGAACTAAACCCGCCAAGACTTACACCTTGCTCTGATACCACTTGGTAGGCCGAAAGAATCAGGTGTCATGCGGAAGCTAGTAAGCAAACTTTGAACGACGATAAATTAGACAGTAAAAGAGACACAAACATTTAACGTGGTTCGGTCAATTGACCTACGTCCACGGACGGAGATGAGCAATCCGCTATAATAAAAGGAGAGTACAAAATATCGAGAGAACAACCTCACGAAGAGGCAAACACAAGTGACACACTACACTTGTCCCGTAAAGTTTCCCCCTAAACAAGACTCTCAAACCCCATATGGCTACATTGTGGATGTTGTTGAATGAGAAGGAAGAATCCTCGATTTATATAAGTCCAAACATTTTCCTACAAGAAAAACGACTAGCCAAACATGGAAGAATTATAATTTCCTTCTACAAAAAAGAAAACTCAATTATGGTAAATATGTTGCCCTTTCCTTCAACGGATAGGAAAACTAAATATGGTAAGAAAATCAGGACAACACCTAACAAAAAAGAACAAAAACTATGTTTCTATTGTTTTTGACTTACGACACATCATTGTTTGGGCTCACTCTATCGTTACTGATGTAGGATGTATGGACACTTTAAATAGGGACATATGTGTTAGGCGCCTATAAACTACTTGAGATTTTTTTAATAAGTACAGCATATCTCCTATATTCCTCGTTCTTCTTTTACTCAGAAATAAAAAAGTAAACTTGATAGGCTATTTCATGGATTCTTGTTGGGTCCTTGTAAAGGTGTGCCTAGAATTCTCACGTCCCTTTCAGACATTAGTTGTTATTCATTTTGTGAGAAGAAAAAAGGTGTACGCTTCTAAGATGAAAAAGAAATTCAAACTACAGAATAGCCTCATTGTTTAAAGTAGATCATAGAACGTTGTTAAAACCTGGCCGCAACATCCTATCTACTAGCTAAACACGAATGTTTGATTGATACAAAAAATTAATGGAAGTCAAACGAAGAGAAGAAGAAGAGAACTGGCTGTAATTTGATTTGCTTTGAACGCATAGAAAAGTCAAAAGACATTTAAGTATTCTTGAACTCAGAGAGCTTGCTGGTCATTAGGGATGGCAAAATGGTTAAAAGAAAACAGTTAACTATCCATATTATCCACTAAAAATGGGTTGGATAATGAACTTTTTAAAAACGGGTCAAATATGGATAAGAGTCATATTATCCATTTAGAAAATGGATAACCAATGAGTAACCAATAGGTCTAACTTTTGCATTTGTAAAGCCTCAAATTGGGGATTCCTCAAGTTAGGGAGACTAAGAATTATCCTAAAAGTGATCGTATGCAAGAAATCATGGATAACATGGTTATCCATAGTATTCGCCGGTTACTCCATTTTTATCCGTATTAAATATGGTTTGGATCAGATAATTTATCTGTTTTTTCGTTACCCGTTTTCGACCTTAATTTTTTATATGTTACACAATTTCATATTCCAGAGGTTACTCCCAGCATACTCTTGACCTACTATTCTATGAAATGTGTATTTTTTAATTTACCTCCTTTTGCATCAGCTAAAATTATTGATCAAAGATCTTCATTTGATTATATTCATGTCTTTACATACAGGGTTGTAGTTGCAAGACTTAGATAATCATATTCTCCTTCCTCGACCTTACCATAAGTATAAAACCACCTCTCTAATTCTTTAAACTAGTATACAATATGCCAATGTTTAACAGATTCATACAGAGATCAAGAACCTTTCTGTATACATTTGATTATTCAAATGTCCACATTTAGCTTAAAATTAACTGGACACCAAGAGCTAACGTAACAAACCAAAATGAAAAGAGAAAGCTTGCATTTCTCTGTTTTGTTTCATATATCTTTATTAGGATTACGGTTAACAGGAATTTCCCGGAAACATCGATCAAATGAAATGGAGATTTCTTGTATATTTAAAGCTTCAACTCAAGATGTTGATCCAATATTAATGACTATTTGTTAGTATGTAGAACATAGGCAATTTGTTGATTCAATACTCATATTTTAATTTCTCACAGGTTTGTGAGGCGTGGCTTTTCCGAATGTTCCATCGATCATATACCAGAGCAAAGAAGGAGAAAGATCAATCTCGCCCGTAGATCAAAGTATTACATGAAGAAGCTGCTACCAGATAAGAGCGGTATACGTATTGATTGCACTTTTGCATAGGAACTGAAGGTTTTTCTTCTCTCTGTATACAAAAAAAGCTCGTATAAGTGAAGTGGGACAATCCGTACGTCCAATACAGACTAGTAGTATTACAGGAGTCTCTCACATGGAAGGAGTGGGTTCATTTCTCACCGTCCTCTTTCCCCTCCCACTTCTGTGATCCCCAACGAATTTTGGTCTAGATGTATGGTAGTTATCTAAGTTCATTGATCTCAATTTACAGACACCCCTATTTTTCTTTTTCTTTTTCTTTTTCTTTTGGTGATGACTCTCGTCTCGTACTCTCTAGTAGAGGACGCTTAACGCAACTTGCTCTTTCTACCGGGTTTTTTCACAACATCTTCCGCTTCAATGCTTCGATTATGTACAAGATTAGATCACATAAATAGATATCCAGAGACTACAATAACATTAACAAACCTAGTTTGATCTCATAGTTGGGGTAGTGTGTACTCAGACCTTACCCCTACCTCGTAAAGGTAGAAAAGTTGTGTCCAGTAGACCCCAGATATCCAGAGACTTAAGGAACATAAATGTTACGTCAATAAAATCAATATGACACTTAGACCTCGTTTCTTGAGCGTGATCACTGGTAGACCAAAAACGTGTGGTCTGCTCGTACTAGGGGAAGGTCCCCTCAACTGGCTTTCTCACTGAAATGGACCTCCTCCTCCTCCGGTCTCACACAATTTGGAATATGAGATTTTGCTTCTTGATGGTATTTTGCACGCAAAACTTTACTCCACTCGACTACGCTATCGAATACATAAAGTAATCTTCAATCTATTTGAATAATTAACTCTTCGTCTTGCCGTTATTTAATCACGCTACGATAGACTTAACGCCCAATACCGTTCAAAGAAAAGAAGAAAAAAACACCCTGTACTGCTTTGGAAAATGCATCAACCATTGTGCATGTATGGAATGGAGACGGAAGGGAAAAAGAAAAAATGGAGGCCAGACAACAATTGTTCCTTTCGACTTAGCCTTCAATTTCCATTTGAGAAATCTACAAAGTCAACTCTAATTACTATGCCTTCACATGTTCGGACACAAGTAACAGAATCGCACAAAATCCATATGTATATAACTGATAAAGTTCTATAAGTTTAACTGAGCCAGACCAACAACTTTCAAATTTGTTAAACTTGAACAAGCTTTAAACAAATTCAACCCGACCTACTATTTCATGCTTAGAGTATAGAGAAAAAACTCCTATTGCCACATTCAGTAATCTTCCCCTATTCCTCAGGGGAAGTTACTTTTCTTGACTGCATCATACATTTGGTAAGAAATTTGTCTTGGACAGTCCAATGCACACACTAAATTCTTTTTAGAAAAAAAGAATAACAAGGCATAAGTCTTCTAAGGCACCAAAATCCTAATACTAACCTCCAATAACCACTACAATGTAGGATCGGGTGTAGCACCCGGAAATTGCTTCATAAAGGTCTTAAGACATTCCAATTTCCATGTACTTGTGGATTTTTCATATGTTTGATTTATTATTGAAAGAAGCTTAAGAAATCCTTCAAGGAGGAAACCAACTGATCTTTATAAAAGGTATCGTAAAACAAGGAATGCAATGCACTTGAATGCAGTAGAAAATAGATTATTCTTCTGTCTTGGGAGGCCCCTTCCACTTGAAGTTCTCCGCATACGACTTGATCTGCAAAAATACAACAAATTATTCTGCAAGAGAAACATGCAACAATGAAATTGGACGAGATAACAAATTAACTAAGGTCCATGTGATAAGGTTCTTGTTAAGGTGCATGTGCATTAACTGAATAGTTATGCTATGTTTTTCCAAGTCCTTTGAGGCAATCAATCATAAAACATACAAGATTTTAAAGTGCTTGTGCTTTAAGACAAATTGCCCTCTGATTCAAGTCCTTTGAGACAATCATTACAAGAAGTTCGTTGCCTTTGTAAATGAGAGACTTGAGAATTGTGTGTGATGGGAAGGTCCCTTTCAGAAAATCGGGAATAAAATTTAAACTTCTAAACCAGTAAAAGGTACCCCCACCCCCCCAAAATATCAAAGGCAACTGTAGTCTCTCATAGGGAAGTGTTTCTCAATGCACGTGTCTCCAGAAAACCTACTTGAATTTCCTAAGCAAACAGTGGATCATGAGTTTTCACAACCCCAAGAGGAAACGAACCAGCATAAATGTCTACACCAGAGCTGCTGGATTGGGCAAATCACAAATTCAGTTTTTTTGAAGAAGAGATTTCAAACCTTTAACAATGGTGTGTGGCGCTTCTTAACCTGCACATAAAAATAAAAAGGTGGCATAAGCATCATGTTGAGAACCAAACAAAAAGGTTATTCTGTTCATTTCTCAAGATAAACCAAAACATTTCCAGAGCAGCAGAAGAGGGGGAGCGTGCACAGAAGAGGGACCCAATGAAAGACCACAATGTTCAACAACCTCCTCTAAAAGCTCTTCCAATATCAGTTTCTGATGTTGAGGCTCAAAGGCTATGTGATTTGGTTAGTGATATTGGAGTTCCTTTTGTTTCTACTTTCCAGCAAATTGGACAACATTTTACTTGTCATTCTTTGGTCCACAGATATATGATCAAGCCCTGCTGCAACGAGAAACCATCCTATGCTGGTCAATTGATTAGTTCTACTTCTATCATATTCAACACCAACTTCCTTGTTGAAACTGGTTTTTGTTTGTCTATCTGTTAGTAATACAAAGATTTTTTCCAATTTGTCAATATTCTAATACCATATTCAAGTCAAAGACTTCTTTAATGGACGCATTAGAATAATTGTTTCAATGGCGCATATTCTCCATATTGCAAGACATGGCTCGCATAGGGGATTAAAAGGCTTGAACAGTCAAAGTGCTTTTCGAACACCTTACTTCATCAACAAAAAAACCGGTCAAAGTACTTTTTGGAGGTACCAAAACCTAAAATTTCATACAAATCACGCTTTTCCTAACATGGAGCATTTGAAAGCTAGCTCATAATTGGACAGAGAAGGCTTCCCTTGTTCATGAATGGTCCAAGGGGAAAAGGTGAAATGAGCCCAACTCAGCCACCGCCCTTGGCCAATGCTTCAAGAAGATGTTTTATGATTCCAGAATACTTGTGAATGAATGGAAAACCAAAAGGTCACTAAAGTAAAAACACAATAGAAATGTTAAGAAACTCTAAGCTGTACCATGTATTCCCAGCCATGCTTTTCAGCAAATGCTTTTGCAGCTTCTTCACTCTCAAAACTAAGCGCAGATTCACCAACATTGGCATATGGATCCCCTGTGGATGTCCAACCCATCAATGGATTCTCCCATCTACATATATAGAAGAAAGAAATACGCTTATCACCCTCCAACATAAAACTTGGGCACAAAAGATATGCAGAAGAGCAGAAACTTGTTGTTAAACTCAAAGTAAGTGACAAAACAACATTTACATACTTCAATTGGAGGGAAGAGCACGAAAGAGTTTGCATTCAGAGTATATTATTTTATTTCAAAATAATATGAGATGATTCCACTAGCATCCTCTAGTGCAATTCTCATGAAATAAGGGCTCTTCTTCTTAATTATTATACATATATAAAAAAGACAAGGGAGACAGACCTTAAAGATAAATTAACAATTCAGTAGTACTTGCACAAGAAATTTATCCCACTAGCCATTTCAGTCGGAGGTAATGAGACATTTCAACAGATTCAATTGAAAACAACATTAAGAACGAAATTTTGATTCCTCATATTTAAAAGATCAAAAAGAAGCGGAGCAAATCAAGACAGCATATGCAAATGATTTCTAAAGAAACAGCAATCTGATTGAATCCTAAAGTTAAACCAGGTAAAAGACTTTACTTGATCAAGAAAAAGAAAAAATTAAACAGGTAAAAGGAAATGGAACATCGAACTTAACATAAAGAAAGACGGTCATTTGGTTCATGGGGATAATGTGGGATAAGGTGGTTTAGAATTTGAGATTAAATTTACCCCATGTTTGGTTTGGGTTAGTTTGGGGTATTAATTAAAACCAGGGTAAAATTATACCACAAACTAGGATTAAATTATCCCATCACCTAGGTGCGATAACTAATACCGGGATTAGTTATCCTGGGACAATATTTCAAAATGACCATCCTACCCATAAATTTTAGAAGGAATTTCAATGAGAAGTGACTAGCACAGGCCTAACAAATTATGTTTCGTCCTAGTTCGTTTGCCTCTCCCATTTCCGGATCTTTAGAATGGCATAAGGATCAGTTATTATAAGGGGAAAAAACTGCTCTCTTATTTGGAAAGTTAACCTTCTTTGAGATTCCGGCAAAGAATTACAAATAAGCAACAAACCAACGAAAGATGATAAAGAATATGACAAAAAGGAAGAAAAAGGAAAAGAAATGAAAATAGGAAAGATTATGAAATGCAAATTTAATATGCAATTTGATTCTTTTCCCGATCATATGACCAAGAACTGGTGGCTTTCTATTTTAACTATTTATTTCGTTTAGAATTCTATATAATAAAAAGTAAACATTAATAAACTATGATACGGTGAAGAGAACTTTCATAATATAAATGTTTAAACTAATTTTGTATTTTTCATTTTAGACCGTGTGAAGCCTGGACAAATTCTCTAGTATGGTTGTATAAATCCAATGGAAACCCAATCAAGTAGCTGAAATGTCTCCTTGATTATGCCACTGTTTTATATTTAATGGCACTCAACAAACTAAATGGCTAAGGGATAGAATAAAAACACTCCACCAACTTGTTTCTCCATTTGAAATAAAGGTTAAAATTGGGAACAAGAAATTTACCGGACTTTATCCAGCTTCAACCCAAGCACATGTTTTGGGTTTATACATAGTATATCCCATTTTTAATCCAATGAGCCAAACAAAGCAATAGCACTAAATAATCCAGGGATTGTTAATCCCATGATTATAATCCAAGGATAACTTTGTCCGCGAACCAAACGACCCCTAAAGCTCTAGTGATGCTATGTTGCCAAACTATCCACCATTTAGAAACAAAAAGTTGATCTCTCAACTCCAAAAGATACAAGCAGTTGCAATCAGAAACTCGAAAAATAAAATAGCTTGATCTGCATAGAGGAGAGTATGCAGCCTTTATCCTGGGCCCAGATTATATGCGGCTTCTCTCTCAGCAATCTTCAGATATGGATATACACTTCTTTCATCAAAAAGCACAAAAAATTTCTCGACTTCAAAAAATTTCAAAGAATGTAGGTCTGGTAAAACTGAATTTAATGGATAGGGTTTTTCTCTATTGAAGTTAACTAGGTTAATCAGGGATTGATCTTTACAGGAGAGCTGGAACTCCGGAATCCAATAACTGGGACTCCTATTGATGATGCCTTTCTGAAAAGCCCAACTGGCTAAAAGTTAAAACCAACCCGATTTCCTTATTATGTCCCTCCACAACCAAAAGCACAATTACCAGATATACTGAATTGTATTAAATTAAAAGTAAAATGGAAATCTGTATACATTCTGTGAACCACTGGAAGCAAATAAATCAACAAATTTTTATTCTTCGCAAGCATACACTACAATCAATATTGAACTATCTGTTCTAGTCTAAACTTCATAGTTAATCTTTTATTTTGTGATTAGACACCCAGGCTTAATGAAACTTACACTCTTAATGGTGCCAATCAAAGCTTTTGTTCAGGTTTTCTCTATGTTTCTTATTCTCGTTTTTACTTGGAACGTAGCTCAATTTCATGCTAGCTGAAAACAGATTGATATTGGCAAACCATATTAACTTCACAATACTGAAAAGAAAAAGGTAGATTAGAATCATACTTCTGAGTTGATAAGAAATTGATTTTCCATCTTCCAACTTTTCCAGACCCCTGTTGACTAGCAGTCCGAGCAGGTGAGAAAATCACAACCTGATAAGCAAGTAGCAAAAAGGATCAGGGCATAAGGATCTTTTTCTTTTTGATAGGTAACAGTGCATAAAGATCTAAACCACCAGTATAACTGATAATGAATTTGCACTTAAAGAAGCAGAAAAAATATGTATTAAAAGGCCGAATGGGATCATTCAGCACCTTTAAAAACCAAAAAAAAAATTGGTATTTACTTAGGAGCTGATTTAATAGTACAATCACTGCCATTGTGAGTTAGAAAAAAAGGAAAAGATAAACAACCAAATACATTTCTATAAATATAAATGAATCCATAATTTATCAAAACTGAATGAGAGGGCAAGGCAATCCATAATTTATCAAAACTGAATGAGAGGGCAAGGCATGCACATGAAATGCAAAATACGGAATAGACCAAACTTGACGGGAAAACATAGAGGAAACAAGGCGTCTAATAATTGTCCAAAGGGCACCAACCCATGATTGTACTACTGAAACCAACCCCAGAAGTTATATCTAAGCCTACAAATTTTCGGGAGCTCTCTGTTGCCCCTGACAACTCGAAATTTAACACTCTAATCAATATTTGATGCAATCAAATGCAAGCTGAAGATATATTCAGCTAAATTTGTACAGAAATGGATCAAAGAACTCTCTGGAACTAAAGTTTCTATAAAGCCAAGCTAGAGACTGATCTTATGGCTTAGACTTGCTAAGCCCGTTTTGCTCCTAAACGTGAAAAATTAGAACTTTTTACTTCTCTTGAGCATCTGAGAAGTTATGCTCTCTTCTGCCTCGTTGAATAGGCGTGAGAAGAGGAAACGAGTGGGAATAAAGAAACAGCTAAATGTATTACTTTGGAATGGAGTCGAGATAAATTCTCAAAGATACAAGTGACAGCAATCAATCAACTACAACAATCCCAAATCAATTTGAATCGGGATATATGAATCCTCCATATCCATTCCGCAACCATTTGCTAACCCTAAAATGGCGGAATCAATGGATCTGCTATAGAAGCCCTAAATGGGTTGCGTAAAATGAAGTTTTTCTTGCACCTAAATGACCTGACAGAAGAACAAATATTAGCCTAGGAGCATAAGGAGAAGAAGTAAATACCCTTCGGCGAAGATGTTCATCAGGAATACCAGAGACCATACCGATCTCACCGGGCTTGATTTCGACCAACGCTTCTGACGCAAATTGTCTCCATATCGGCGTGAGAGAAGATCGGTAGGCGGCTAGACGGGAATGCCTCGCTATTCGCTGCAGAGAGCTTGCCATTTCCCTGAGATATCCGGCTGAAGTGATGATTGCCAGAAAGATGCTTGCTCTTTGTATATTTTTATTTTTGATGGTCAGGCCGTGTTTGGCTTCTGTAAATTCACGCTATCAGTATTGTCTATTATTACCAAAAAATATTTAATTTTATAACGTAATGCAACCTAATTTTAATTTTCAGCATACTGTTTATTTGTACAAATAGTAATCAAAAAATAGATAATATTTCATTTTTAAACTGAATATTAGTTATTAAAAATTAAATATTAGTTATCCAAAAATTAAATAAGTATTATCATATGAATAAATGAGCTTTAAATGGCTAAAAATATATGTATATCTACGAAATATTAAATTCTACTATTACTTATTGAGTTACTTTAAAAACACGTATTTTCTTTTAAAAACATATATCAAACGATTACAATTGAGTAACTAGTTCCGTAAAGAATAAATGGTATCTAAAAATAATATTTTCACTTAAATTTATGTATAATAATACAATTATAAAGTAATTTCTTAACCAACTCACATGATTATAATCTAACATTTAGAGTTTATTTCACTTACACGATATATATGAAACAAGAAGTTATTTTCTTTATAAAATAATTTTACACTAATGAATAAGAAACACTCGCAGAATGCAATATTGGTTTTGAGTATTTAATATATTTTATATATTTATCTTTGTTCTATTTGAATTTTTCGTTGCTTGTATAATATATATGATGAGTGACAAGTATATTGGAGGAATGGGATGAACTATGTGAAAAATAATTGAGGTCAAAATAATTTTAAAAGTAGAATTAAGTCCACATTGAAACAAAACAATAAAAGAAGAAGAACAATATTGCGGAGAAAGAGAGAATGAGAATTTTTATTGAATTTTGAGATGATTTACAAAAGAATAAGGCCCCTTTATTTATAGGGAAAAAGTGATTTAGCCACCAAGTAAAATTCTTAAGATCTCTCTAAAATATAGACGTTCACCTTAAATAGAATTCTATTTATAACACTCCCCCTTGAATGTTTATTCAATAAATAATGTGTCTCGTTAAAACCTTAACTAAAATAAAACCCAATGAAAAAAAAATTAGTAAAGGAAAAAAAGTACACATGTTTAATAATACGCCTTTTGGTTGCCTCGTTAACCTTGCAAGGAAAACCCAGTGGGACAAAACCTTGTAAGGGAAAAAAGTCAACGTGCATTAACTTCCCTTGATGAGAGCATCAATTCACATCCTTGAGCCTTCGCATCCCGATCTTATACACTAGCTTCTTGAAGGTTGACGTCGGTATAGATTTTGTGAACAAATTAGCCATATTATCACTTGAACGAATTTGTTGCACATTGATATCACCATTCTTTTGAAGATCATGTGTGAAAATAACTTTGGTGAAATGTGTCTTGTCCTATCTACTTTTATAATCCTCCCTTCAACTGGGCTATGCATGTTGCATTATCTTCATACAAAATCGTGGGTAGTTTGTCACGCTTCAAACCATATTTGTCTCGAATAAGATGCATTATAGACCTCAACCACACACATTCTCGACTTGCTTCATGAATAGCAATTATCTCAGCATGATTAGATGAAGTAGCCACATTTGATTGCTTAGTCGATCGCCAAGATATGGCAGTGCCTCCACAGATAAACACATAACCTGTTTGAGATCGAGCCTTGTGTGGATCGGATAAATACCCAGCATCGGCATAACCAACAAGATCGGGACTGCAATTATTTTCCATAAAATAAGCCCATATCGGTAGTCCTCTTTAGATACCGCAATATGTGTTTGGTTCCATTCCAATGTCTCCTTGTAGAAGCAGAGTTATATCTTGCTAAGACATTGACTGAAAAAGTTATGTCAGGCCTTGTTGTATTAGCAAGATACATTAGTGCACCAATTGCACTAAGATATGGTACTTCAGGGCCAAGTAGCTCTTCATTATTTTCTTGAGGTCGGAATGGATCCTTATTCACATCGAGTGATCGAACAACCATCAGAGTACTTAATGGATGTGTTACATCCATGTAAAACTGTTTCAATACCTTTTCTATGTAGGTAGATTGATGAACAAAAATCATGTTTGCCATATGTTCAATTTGCAAACCAAGACATAATTTTGTCTTTACGGGATCTTTCATATCTAATTCTTTTTATAATTAATCAATTGCCTTTTGGAGTTCTATAGGATTTCCAATAAGATTTATGTCATCAACATATACGGCAAGTACAACAAATTTCGATTTTGTTTTCTTTATAAAAACACATGGACAAATGACATCATTTATATAACCTTCCTTTAATAAGTACTCACTAAGACGATTATACCACATACGCTCTGATTGCTTTAGATCATACAAAGATCTTTGCAATTTGATTGAAAATATTTTCCGGACTTTGAATTATGTGCGTTAGGAATTTTAAATCCCTCGGGAATTTTCATGTATATCTCATTATCAAGTGATCCATAAAGATAGGCGGTAATCACATCCATTAAATGCATGTGAAGCTTTTCATGGACAACAAAACTAATGAGATAACGGAACGTTATAGCATCCATAACGGGTGAATATATCTCTTCATAATCGACACTAGGCCTTTGTGAAAATACTTGTTCAACAAGGCGTGCCTTATATCTTTGTATCTCATTTTTCTTATTTCTCTTGTGTACAAAGACCCACTTATACCAACATGCTTAACACCATTAGGTGTTTGGACAAGTCCAAAAACATCACGTTTCGCAAGCGAATTCAATTCTGATTGGATTGCTTCTTGTCATATTGGCCAATCATGTATTTGCCGACATTCTCCAACAGATTGAGGTTCAAGGTCCTCACTATCTTGCATAATACTAGATGCAACATTATATGCAAAGACATCACCACTATATCCACTCGATTCAAATTTGTCTCAATATCTACTGGGTTTATTGAAAGTTCCTTATTTTCTTGAGTCTCAGGCTCAATGGTTTCCTCATGAATCTCAGAATTTATTAAATCGTGAATTTCTTCATGAGACTCTTTCGTAGTGTCATTTTGATCATTTATTTTTCTTTTTCTAGAGTTTCGATCCTTAGAACCCAATGGTCTGCCACGTTTTAGGCGTGCTTTTAACTCATTAGCTATGACACTAGAAGATTGTCCAATAGGGACATCAATACGGATTGGAACATTCTCTGCAGGGATATGTGATTTTGTTATCCTTTTCAGATCCGTAAATGCGTCTGGCATTTGATTTGTTATTCTCTACAAATGGATAACCTTTTGCACCTCTTTTTTCACAAATAGAGGCACGTGGATCAAGATGAGATAATGATGGATTTTTCCACAAAATTTCTCATTTGGTTTTATCATTTTCTCCCCCTAATTTTGGGAAAAGTGTCTCATCGAATCGACAGTCAGCAAATCGAGCAGTGAATAAATCTCCCGTTAATGTTTTAAGATACCGAATAATGGAGGGCGATTCAAACCCAACATATATTCCTACACTTCTTTGGGGATCCATTTTGGTGCGATATGGCGGGGCTACATGCACATATACTGCGCATCCAAAAATTCTTAAATGGGATATATTAGGTTCATGACCCAAGACTAATTGCAACGGGGAATATTTATGATAATTTGTCGGTCTGAGACAAACTAGTATTGATGCATGCAAAATGGCGTGACCTAAAACAGAAGTGGGCAGCCTCATTTTCATGAGTAACGGTCTTGCTATCAATTGCAGACGTTTAATTAAAGACTCTGCTAGGCCTTTTGAGTGTGAACATGAGCTACAGGATGTTCCACTTTTTTCCAAATTGATAAGCAATAATCACTAATTGCTTGGGATGAAAACTCAAAAACATTATCAAGTCTAATAGATTTAACTGGATTATCGGGGAATTGTGCCCGTAATCGAATTATTTGTGCAATTAATTTTGCAAACGCGAAGTTGCGAGATGACAATAGGCACACATGAGACCATTTAGAGGATGCATCTATTAAGACCATAAAATATTTAAACGACCCACTAGGTGAGTGAATAGGTCCACAAATATCCCCTTGTATACGTTCCAAAAACGCAGGGGACTCAATCCCAACCTTTGTTGGTGATGGTCTAATAATTAATTTGCCTTGATAACAAGAAGTGCAAGAAAATTCATTATTTAAAAGAATCTTTAAATTCTGTAATGGATGACCATTTGAGTTTTCTGTAATTCGTCTCATCATAATTGATTAGGATGTCCCAATCGATCATGCCAAAGTACAAAAGTATTAAAATCAATAACCTTATGATTTACAATAGAATGTGCTTCAATTGCACTAATTCTTATCCAATACAGGCCACAAGATAAAGATGGGAATTTCTCAATTACCTTTTTCCGACCAGAGACATTCTTGGTAATGATGAGATATTCAAAATTATTCTCATCTATTATCTCAATATGATATCCATTTCGGCGGATATCTTTAAAAATCAACAAGTTCCTCTTGGACTTGGAGGAGAACATTGCATTCTTTATGACAAGTATTGTTCCCATAGGCAGAGTTATAGTAGCTCTTCCAGAGCCTTCAATTAATTTACTGTCGCGCCGCCTTTTCCTCGCGAAATCGGGTTTTTGACGTTTTTGGGACAACTCCTTTTTCGGGATGGGTTTGAAAATGGAAGAGTCGCCACCTAACGGATTAAGGTGCATTAGGGCACCTAGAGCAATTAACTCATTTAACCAGTTTACATCACCAGAGATCGGGTAAGGGCTCAAGTTACCTTGAGGGGAAGGTGTTAGTCACCCCTCGAGGTCCACAATGGTGGGTCGGATGAACTTAAATTAAGCGAATTAGTCTAAAAGGGAAGAAAGCGATTTGGACAAATACGATATTCAATTTATTTTAAACAGGAGTATGGCGGGGGATCCTAAGTTTTTTAGCCTATAGGATCATTCCATGTAATACCTTGTAACTCCCTCAAGTCGGGGTGTTACTCATAGTATTAACGCACGGACTATCATCTTCTTACTACCCAATTACGATCTTTAAGTTGATACTTAAGCGTTCTAATAGTTTCTAGCTCGTTCCTTATGCGTGCACTACCCGTCTCTTACCTATGACCTGGAGGTATTAGGACCTTTATTTGGGATAGTTCTAGACCAACCTATATTACTTAAAAATATGAAATCTAGGCGACAAACGAAAACAAATAGGACTTTCAGATAAGGGACAAGTATGGACTCACATTGACCTCCGCACATAGACAACAAAGCACACAATTGAATCAGCAAACTTTATTAACTTTGGAATCTTATAAGCATGATATTTATGTGGGAAAAACATAATGCAGAGACAATATTATTACGGCGAGCATTAAGACCCATTTGTTTGCTTACTGATTTTATTCAGCATGAATCTGGGCACTTTGGGCAATAATATGTCACAATTATAACCCCATAATCATTATTAAGTCTTACAGATATATTGCCTAAGTGATTGACAGTAGTGAATGAATTCAGAATCGACCAACAGGATCCTTAGGCATGATTTCTACAAGCTTATTAATTACAGGCCTATAGATATGATTTCTAGGTGTAGCACGGATTTTAATCTATGGGGATAGGTTTTATCCCTTTTTCAATCCTATATGCATGCTTTCTAATTGATGAATTGACTTAAACCTTATAGGCATGATTTCTAAATGTTGAATTAACTTAAACCTTATGGGCATGATTTCTAAATGCTGAATTGACTTAAACCTTATATGCATGATTTATAAATGCTGAATTGACTTAAACCTTATGGGCATGATTTCTAAGTGCTGAATTGACTTAAACCTTATAGGCATGATTTCTATTGCTGGATTGGTTTAAACCCTATAGGCGATCTCTAAGTTTAAAACTGATTTTTAGTCCTATAGGCATGATATCTATTAACTGTATATGGGCAGAATTTAAACAGATTGCCGGGAAAGATAATTATCTCAAACAACAAAGTCCTATAAGCATGACTGCTAATGCACATTTTGTTGAAAACATGTATAGATCCTATGAACAAGATTTCTAATGTACATAATTAAACAAATGTCCTATAAGCAGGATCTCTAGTATGCAAATATAAAACACATAATCAAAATGATCATGAAAGTCCTATAGTCAGGATTTCTAAACATAGTAGTACTCACACAGTTTAATCATCATAATTAAATCCTATAGGCAGGATTTCTACCCAGTTTTAACAAAAGATATAAGTAACCCCCCCCCCCAACCCCCCATCCCAGCTTCATTGAGTATCCCCAAATCTGTTATTACAGAGTTATTACAGCCCAGAATATCAAATGAATTACATAATGGTAATAGTTACACTATAGAGAGCCTTCATAGGCCCAAATAAACATGGGAACCAGGCCTTCCACCATAACAACATCACAACATCCCTCCACAGTCTATTAGAAACAGGTTTCCAGTGTGTCAAAGTTCCCAAGGGCCTCAGGGACCCCGGGCAATGCTCACATCAGAACCACACATTCAGAAAGCAATTCATAAGAGATTGGAAAACTAGCCCCCAATGTGTCAGAGTTTAGAGGAGTCTCGTGTTGACCCTAGGCATTGCTCACATTGGGTTGTTGAGAACCTAAGGGACTAGGAGTGGGGTTTTAAAATCAGTACATAAAAGGGAGAAGGGGCAGGTTTTAAAACAATTGGATTTCAGAAGAAACAGGATTCAGAACATAGAGTTGCAGGCAGAACTGCACCAAGAAGACAAACAAAATTCATGCTCAAATACATAGCTCAAATAAATTGAAGTCTAGTGAAGTTAAATATTTAGACTAGTACTTATCACATAAGCATTTAGGCAAAACAATTGAGTTGGCCAGATACATAAAATAAATAGACAGGGTAGGGGAGTTAAGCAACAAATTGACTGATTACATGTTCATGGTGTGCAAAGTTCAAAATAGGTATAGAATTAACAAACAGTGCATGAAACAAATTGAACCTTAGACTAACCTATGAGAGGATTCATATTATTCGAAATAACAGTGTTACTAAATGAGATCATATAATCATGTGAAAGACAGAATCATACTGGAATTGATATATGCTAGTTAAGCAAAGTGTAAACAATGGAATTGCAAAGGTTAGGGCATACTAGTAAAGTAAGAAAATAAGCAAGTACGCAACAATAGGGAAATTCCAAAATGACTTGGCATTGGCTTTTAGCCGGACAAAAAAGGAGACACTTAGCACAGAAATCAGAACACCTGAGAACAAGAGAGCTTAAGTGTTAGTGAGAATAGGAGAGTTCGAGTCTGTCCCAAAGGGGATAAGGAGAAAGAGTTTAAATAGTACTCAATTAGGCAGACAAATAATGTAATATATCAATCGTACATAAATAAGGAATGAAAATAATCCTAGAATCAATTGAAGTCAGGTTCAATCAATTAGCAGAACATAACATAATATAATCAGGCAAGTACTATTTATATTAAGGAAAGTATTACACAGAATCAATCAACAGCCAAATGTCAGATCAAATAAGGTAAGAAAATAATGAGAACAGGGTAAATCGAACAAAATAAGGAAATATCAGTACCACACAAGAAAGGAAAGGTTAAAATCTCAGTAAGAAATTTCAAAACCCTAATTTTGGGGTAAACCATAAAATCAACGGAGAAAACAAGGTACATAAGGTAGACAAGAGAATATTCAAAAAGGTAAACCATAAAATCAACACAATAATCATATAACGAACCTAGACAGTAGTTTTAAAAGATAACAGAATCGTCCTAAGATTTGAAAATTCTTAATTTTAGGTAAACACAAATTGGTAGAGCAATAAAAGCAAAGCATCATCTATTTTAATAAAAGCGTATAGACGGAGAATAATTAAAGGAAAACATAAGATTAAACCAAATATGGTCCGATTAAAGAGAGTTAAAACCCTAGTTTTAGGTAAGTAAAAGATTTAACGANGGGGGGGGGGGGGGGTAGGTGGTAAATGAATTAGGGGTTAGGGAGATGATTAGTTAAAAAGGAGGGAGTGATTAGGAGTCGTTATCTTCAACGACCAATGGCGGGTATGGGTTTGGGTTTGATGGGCATGTGTATTGGATTTGGGGTATTGGGCAGGTGTATTGGGCTGGGGTAATGGGTTAGGCTAGGTCCAAAATTAATTTAAGAAAACGGGCTAGGTTTTAAATATCCAATTAAATCAGTAAAATAATTTATAAAAATAATAATAAATAATAAAAATATCATTTATATATAAAAATTATTTAAAATAATTACTTAACATTATAAAAATATAAAAAGCCATTTTCTGTATAAATAATGTAATTATGCATATATGTGCTATTATTGCAAAATTATCGCAATTATAGTCTAAAGATGCAAATATAATTATAAATAAAAATTTTAAAGATTTATATGAATATAAATGGTAAAAATTAGATAATAAATCATAATAAATTATTTTTGATGCAATTAATAATTGTTTAATTAATAAAACGCATGAATAAGTTGATTAGAAGCCCTTAAAAAAATTATAGAAAATTATTGAAAAATAGTTGTTGATGATCGCCACTATTTGAAGGTATATATGTATTTTAAAAAATATATGTGGGAAAAATTGGGCATCAACAACTGCCTCTCTTTACCCGCATGGATGAAAGAGTTGTCGGGTAAAGACATGATGACCAATTTTGACTGAATAGGGCGATTTGAAATATATAGGTTGCACTCCGGATTCAGAGCTGCCTACATATTTCTGGTTTTACAGGAATCAGGCGGTGTGTAGTTCTGGATCCGACGGTGGAATAAACCGATGGAGTTGTTGCAAAAACGGAAAATGTTCCGAGTAAGATTACCTGGGTTTGAAACGGTTATGGGTGAACAGTCAGGTTTGAAATAATTTTGCCGGAACTGGAGCGGAATTTCTCCTGTTGGGATAACGGTCACCCACTGGGTCACCTGCAAATCTGCAAAAGTATACTGCGAGCACATATGTATAAATTATTGCGTAAATTTAAACATGATGCAAATTCCCTTCGGACCGTGAAGACTGTCTTTGGACGGTGAAGATGACGTACTTAGAACATGATGTCCCGGGCCATGAGTTGCGGTAAGGGATTCGAAGGCCATGAAATGATGTTCTTGGGCCATGAAGATGGTGCCTCGGAACCATGACGCCTTTCAATAATGATGTGCAAGTTTGAGAGATCCTCAGGCCATGGCATGATGTATTCCGGCTATGAGGATGATGCCTTCAGACTATGACGCCTACGGACAAGTTGGATATACTTCAACCTATGAGGTGTAGAGACATGATGCTAGAGGTAACAAGACAGAGCTTAGTCTTTTGTGAAGTTGAGGGTAGAGCTTAGCTCGTGAGAAGAGATCAATGCAAGAGAGAGACAGTGCTTAGTCTCATGCGAGATTCAGGACAGTGCTTAGTCCCATGCAAAGAGAAGACAGTGCTTAGCTTTATGCAAGTATGGATGCATGGCTTAGCCTCATGCAAGGATTGATACAAGGCTTAGTCTCATGCAAAGAGAAGGCAGTGCTTAGCCTTATGCAAACAGAGAGGCAGGGCTTAGCCTCATGCAAGGATTTGAGACATGGCTTAGTCTCATGCAAAGAGAAGACAATGCTTAGCCTTATGCAAATAGAGAGGCAGGTCTTAGTCTCATGCAAAGAGAAAAGTAAGAGTGAAGTATTCTTAGCTGACAATGTGTTTCGTTCATAGCGATTGTGTTGTTGCGATGACGCTTATCATGATGACATAGTCTTGCATCTAAAGAAAATTTGTGAGTTTTGCGGGGGAAGGTTGGTTCATGTCTTTGCTTGATCTATTTGCTCCGTTCTTTTCGAGGATCCTGCTCAAGTTATCAGGGGTAGCATTTGGCTAAAAGTAAAGTTTCTTTTCAAAAGCATGCATGTATAGTTTCAAAGACATAGTAATATGTAGTTTAGAAATTAGTTAGATGAACCAGTAATTGTGAAATTATTAGAGATGTTGCGACTTCCTTTGCCGTAGAATTTTGAGGGTCCTCCTCAAAATTCTACCCCAGTTAACTAGATGACCTCTCTGACTGTTCCATATGCTGCGATTAACTAAACTTGCTTCGAAATTTTGAAGGTCCTCCTCAAAATCTGCCTCAGTTTCTGATTCTAGGGAAAATGGATATTTTATTGAATTGTGACCGAACCCACAGGGTTGCCTACGTATCCCCTCTTAAACGGAAATCAAGTCGAGCCTAGTTCAATTTACATCATATGAAGAAACATAAAATGGTTTACACAAAGTATCTTTTGACTGCATCTGAATTGATAGGCTTCAGCCAGATTTCTCCGTCCATCTCTGCGAGTATGAGCGCTCCACCTGTCAATACTCTGTGAACCATGTAAGGACCGTGCCAGTTGGGAGAGAATATCCCTTTTGCTTTATCTTGATGTGGAAAGATTTGTTTCAACTCCAGATGCCCCGGTGTGAACTGTCTTGGCTTGACCTTTTTGTTGAAAGCCCTGGACATTCTATTATGATAAAGCTGACCGTGACATATTCATCCTCTTTCCGTCTATGAGGTCTAGTTGATCATAGCGGCTCCTTATCCATTCTGTGTCGCTGAGTTCAGCTTCTTGTATGATTATCAAAGAAGGAATTTCTACCTCGGTGAGAATGATAGCTTCGTACCATAAACCAGCAGATAAGGAGTTGCTCTGGTTGATGTTCGGACTATGGTACGGTATCCCAGTAAGGCGAATGGTAATTTCTCGTGCCATTGCTTGTGATTCTCTATCATTTTCCTTAGTATCTTTTTGATGTTTTTGTTGGCGGCTTCCACGACTCCATTCATTTGAGGCCTATATGCCGTGGAATTCTTGTGCTTGATTTTGAAAGTTTCACACATGGCTTTCATCAGATCACTGTTGAGATTGGCGACATTGTTAGTGACGATGGACTCTGGAACCCTAAATCGACAAACAATTCGGTCTCGAAAAAAATCTGCAACGACCTTCTTGGTCACAACTTTGTAAGATGTAGCTTCAAACCATTTAGTGAAGTAGTTGATGGCTACTAAAATGAACCGGTGCCTGTTTGAAGCGGTGGGATCGATTTGGCCGATGACATCCATTCCCTAGGCACCAAAAGGCCAAGGTGAGCTTGTTGCATTAAGCTCATTCAGCGACACCTGTATCATGTGCATGTATCTGGCACTGGTAGCATTTTTGAACATACCGTATGCAGTCTGTTTCCATGGTCATCCAAAAGTATCCGGTCCTGAGTATCTTCTTGGTCAAGACAAATCCATTGATATGTGGGCCGCAGGTTCCGGTATATATCTCCTCGAGCAGTTTGGAAGCCTCTTTTTCTTCAACACACCTTAACAGTTCCAGATCGGGAGTTCTCCTGTACAGGATTCCTCCGCTTTGGAAGAAGTGATTGGACAACCTCCGAAGTGTGCATTTTTAGTATGGTTTGCATGCTCCGGGTATTCTCCTTTTGCCAAGTACTCTTTGATGTCGTGGAACCAAGTATTTTCATCTGTTTCTTCTTCAACATGAGCACAGTATGCCGGCTGATTATGGATCCTCACAGGAGTATGATCGATGAAATTCTTGTCTGGATGTTGTATCATTGGCGACAAGGTGGCCAACATGTATGCAAATTCATTATGAATTCTGGGGACATGCCGGAATTCTATCTTCATGAACCTCTTCTTCATTTCTTGTACATGATGCATATATGGTAGTATTTTAGAATTCTTGGTAGCACACTCTCATTATACTTGATGTACCAACAGGTCTGAATCACCGATCACCAGCAGTTCCTAAATATTCATATCAACAGCCAGGTTGATCCCCAATATGCAAGCTTCATATTCCGCCATGTTGTTAGTACATAGGAATCTGAGTTTTGCGGACACCGAATAATATTGACTGGTTTCTAATACCAAGACGGCTATGATACCTACTCCTTTGAAATTCACAGCTCCGTCGAAAAATATTCTCCAACCGTCGTAGGCTTCAACAATGTCTTCTCCTACGAATGATACCTCTTCGTCAGGAAAATATGCTTTTAGGGGTTCGTATTCTCCTCCTACAGGATTTTAAGCAAGATGGTCTGCCAATGCTTGTCCTTTGACTGCTTTTTGAGTTACATAGATGATGCGAACTCACTCATCAAGATTTGCCACTTGGACAACTTCCCAGTAGGCATGGGTTTATGAAAGATGTACTTCAGGAGATCCATCCTTGATATGAGATAGGCAGTATAGGCACAGAAGTAATGTCTTAGCTTCTGAGCTATCCAGGTTAGAGCGCATCAAGTGCGTTCTAGTAGAGAGTACCGCGTTTCATATGGAGTGAACTTCTTACTCAAGTAATAATGGCCTGCTCCTTTCTTCCCGTCTCGTCATGCTGTCCCAGAACACAACCGAAAGCTCCATCTAACACTGCAAGGTAGAGTAGCAGTGGTCTACCATGCTCTGGTGGGACTAAGACTGGCGGTGTGGACATATATTCCTTGATTTTGTCAAAAGCCTTTTGATAATCCTCGGTCCAACTGGTTGCGGCATCCTTCTTCAGCATTTTGAAAATCGGCTCACATATTACTGTGGACTGTGCTATAAAGCGACTATGTAGTTGAGGCGTCCCAAGAAACTCATCATATCCTTCTTGCTTTTTGGTGGTGGTAATTTCTGGATGGCTTTGACCTTTGACGGATCCAACTCTATTCCTCGGCGACTGACAATGAATCCCAATAATTTTCCGGCAGGAACCCCGAATGCACACTTTGTAGGATTTAACTTTAGATTGTACTTCCACAGCCGGTCAAAGAATTTCCTCAAATATGCTATGTAATTTATAGCCTTCTTTGATTTGATGATGACATCGTCAACATATACCTCTATTTCTTTATGTATCATATCATGGAAGATCGTTGTCATAGCCCTCATGTAGGTGGCCCCAACATTCTTTAGATCGAATGAAATCATTTTGTAACAATACACTCCCCATGGTGTAACGAAGGCTTCGTCTTATTTGTCCATCCAAATCTGATGATAACCTGCGAAGAGATCTACAAAGGACTGGAGTTCATGCTTGGCGCAATTGTCGATCAAAATGTGTATATTTGGCAGCGGGAAATCATCCTTGGGACTTGCTCTGTTCAGATCCTGATAATCAACACAGAGTCTGACCTTCCCATCTTTCTTCGGAACCGGTACAATGTTGGCCAGCCAGGTTGGATATTCAACGACTCTAAGGACCTTGGCTTTGATCTGCTTGGTAACTTCTTCCTTGATTTTCAGGCTCATGTCTGGCTTGAATTTCATGAGTTTCTGCTTCATTAGCGGACACATTGGATTTGTAGGTAACTTGTGAGCCACATGGATGTGCTCAACCCTGTCATATCGTCATATGACCATGCAAAGATATCCTCATATACTTTCAAGAAGAGAGTGTATTCTCCCTTTTCTGTAGGTGACAGATTGATGCTTATGCGAGTTTTTTTTACGGTATCGGAATATCCCAATTTGACTATCTTGGCCTCGTCCATGTTGTACTTGGGCTTGTTCTCAAAATTCTCCACTTCTCTGACAATTTCCTCAGGTATTATATCATTTTCTTCTATTTCTTCTGAATCACTGTCCTTCTGTTGCGTTGTCTCATTACATGTCACAGTCGTTGGTTCATCAAGATAAGAAATAGTAATGCTGTAGGGATGAAGATATGAAAGAAAATAGTAATAATAAACATCAAGCCATTTAAAATGTCAACCAAAATGATTTCAATAACTCAAATAATGTTTTCTAAATGGAACACTGAAAAATATTATTTAAAACAAAATGCAAAAGAGGAAATCATTTCAAAAGTAAACAATGCTATCAGCTTTGCTACCCCTGAACTCGTCGGGTCCTTGATAGTTTAATGGTCCAATTTTGAGGGATGCTCCCTTCTCCACTGTTTGGATATTAAGGCCTTCCTCCTCCTCCTCCTCCTCGACTATCACACAACAATCCATATCATCGTCTTCCAAGAACAAATTCCTCAATGCTGCCAAGGCTTCTTCTTCCTCTCGAACCCCATATTATATAAGCTTGATGGAAGGTCTGATTCAGGTGCGTTACATGTTGCTCAAGAGGGTAGTATGGACCACGCCATGGTGGCGTCCAATTTCGATATTCCTGCCAGGTGTACTGATATCCAAGCCTGAAGGTTATACCATGGCGCTTCAGTTGTACTATTTGGAGATACCTTGAAGATTTTTACCAAGCCCCTTACCAGGTTCATACCCTTTCCATGTCAATATGCTTTCTATCTTGCTACTCCACAACTTATCCTTATCGATTGCGTTAACACGCTCGATGCGATGGTAAGTTTCTCCCCCTAACTTCCTTTTGTTCTCCACCACCGGAACAGTCTGACTGGTGTAAATGGGGTTGCTCCCATCTCCATGGATGATCACTTCTTGATGGTTCCATTTAAATTTTACAGCCTGGTGCAAAGTAGACGCGACAGCTCCAGCGGCATGTATCCAAGATCGTCCCAACAATAGATTGTAAGAGGCGGATATGTCTAGCACATGGAATTCAATATTGAACAAGGTAGGACCCATATGTAAGAACAAGTTAGTTTCTACGATTGTGGCCCTTTGAGACCCATCGAACGCCTTCACATTCATAGTCCCTGCTCGTATTTCATGTAGGCCCTTGCCCAACCTCTTCAAAGTTGTCAGCGGGCAGATGTTGAGGCTGGACCCTCCGTCTATCAGAACTCTGGAAATGAACTTATCTTTACATTGCATTGTCATGTGCAGTGTCCTGTTGTGGCTTAACCCTTTAGTAGCAACTCGTCTTCATGAAAGGTAATCTTATGGCTTTCCAGCACTTGTCCTACCATATTGGACATTTCTCCGCTAGTAATGTTGTTGGGCATATATGCTTCATTCAGTACCTTCATCAGGGCATTCCTATGTGCTTCAAAATTTTGAAGTAATGACAAGATGGATATCTGGGCGGGAGTCTTATTCAGATGACCAACAACATAATACTCCCTTGCTTGTACTTTCCTCCAAAGGTCATTTGGACCAGTTTCAGTGACGGGTCGTTTATTGAAAGCTTTCTTACTTGTCTCTCCCAAATGCTCAGGTGTGTAAATTCTCCCCGTTCTAGTCATTCCTTGTGCAGCGTCGGACTCTTCCATCTTTCCCTTTCCCTTTCTCCTAGCCTCGGCAACATAATCCCAAAGGTAAAACGTTGGAACTGAAGGGTGGTGTGGATGCCACTGTCATAGTGAAATGTGTGGCCAGTTCTACTTCAAACGGTGTGGGTATAGCTGCAGATACTGTCACTTCTACTTCAAAGGGAGCTGATGCGGCTACCTCAACTTCGACTGGCGGCTGTACATATACCACAATGGGATTGAGCATGACTGCAGGCTTCTTAGGATCATCACCTTCCCGAATAAGCCCGATTGACCCCTCGGGATCCCAATCTTCATCAGTTTCTATTACATTGACTCCTTCACCCCTGTGATATGGGAGGGGATTGTTACAGACATTGGTTGTGGTTTCCTTCGCTTGTATGACCTTGGT
Source organism: Nicotiana paniculata (assembly GCA_005239505.1). Lineage (NCBI taxonomy): Eukaryota > Viridiplantae > Streptophyta > Magnoliopsida > Solanales > Solanaceae > Nicotiana > Nicotiana paniculata. Next base: position 31,010 of record ML340895.1, on the reverse strand, counting down.
ATTAATCATTGTTTAGATCTTATCTTTCAAGGTGCGACATTCATCAATAGTGTGTCCCTTCATACCGGAATGGTACGCATATGTCTTGTTCGGGTTGACCCATTGAGATGAGTTTTCCATAGCCATGGCGAGAATAGGGTGACATATCCAGAAATTTTTAATCTTTCATACAACTGGTCGATGGGTTCAGCAATAGGGGTGTATTGCCTGGGTGATTTGCGATCAAAATTAGGCCTGGGCTTTTGATAGTTTGGACGAGCTAGAGGTGAATGATAATAGGCTAGTTGGGTATTATAGGTATGGTAGGTGGTAGAGGGTTGAGGATATCTAGGAGGTGAAGGCTGGTATGTGGGTGGAGGTATTTTTGTATACAAATGGAGATTTTGGACCTCGGGCAACCATTATTGTCCCTACTTATTTCTTCTTTGATATGCCACCTGATTGTAGTGCTTTGTTTTGTCACCATTCCACTTTTGATACCTTCCTCGATCCTTTCTCCGAGCTTGATGATATCGGAGAACTTATGATTCTTGATTACCATTAACCTTTCGTAATATTGTGGATCTTGAGCCCTGACAAAGAACTTGTTCATCTGCTCTTCATCTAATGCCGACCTAACCTTTGCTGCTTCTGACCTACACCGAGTAGCATACTCATGGAAAGCCTCAGTGGGCTTCTTCTTGAGATTCTGGATATAAAAGACATCCGGTGCATTTTTCGTGTTGAATCTTAACCTATCCATGAAGTCTGATGCCATGCTTACCCAATTAGACCATTTCTTGGGATTTTGACTTATGTACCATGATAGAGTGTCTCCAGTAAGGCTTCTCATGAACAACTTCATGTGAATCCTTTCGTCCTTTCCAACCCCTACGAGCTTGTCACAATAGGTTCGCAAATGAAACTTTGGGTCACCCGTTCCATCAAACATTTCAAACTTAGGAGGTTTGTAACCCTCCGACAGTTCCACATCTGGATGAATGCATAAATCCTTGTAATTCAGACCTTCGATTCCTTTTCCTCCTTCAACACCCTAAACTCGGCTTGTGAGTTTCTTGAGCTCCTCTGCCATGTTCTTGATGATGAGGTCCTTCTTGGCGGATTCTGGTGTATATGAGATTGGTTGAGTAGAGTGGGGTAAAATTTCCACGTATATGGGGTTGTTTTGGTGAATGTAGGAGTTTGGGTATAGTGGTGATCATTGGTTGAATTTTGGGGATCGGGGATAGGCTTGGGGTATTCTGAGGAGTGCGGTAAGTGGTTGCGGGTATTGAGTCAGGAGAAGCTGATGTTGAGGCGGTGTAGGTACGGGTAAAGGATTTTGAGGAAGGGTTGTATATTGATGGGGTGCGGGAGGATTCTACGGGCGTTGGTTGGGTGTGTTCTGAGGAGGTACTGGGTTTTGGGTATTTGGATGGTTGATATTCGGGACATTCAGTGTGAGGGATAGGTTTGCCTAGTTACGGACCTGCTCAAGCTCACCCTGTAGTTCAAGCATATTCTGTTCAAGCCGCAAAACCATGTCACTTAAACTTATTACATTCGAAAAGCAATTTTAGAACAAGTAAACCTAATCTACTTGGTCCCTGAGGGACCTTCTCCAGGCTTGATTCTCTCGGTTCCATCAATCAGGTTCCCCAGGTCGCGCATGTCCAGTAGCAGGTATGACATTGCTAGATGTCCTCCTTCGATACCCTCAGCATTATGGCAGTCTACGACTATTTTCCTCATTTTCCCTTCCAGCCCCATCAGACCCTGCTCCAGATATTCCAGTCTTTCATTCGACCTAGTAGCCATTTCCCTTCATTCATTGATCAGTTCCATATCAGTCTTGTGTTGCTCCAGATGCTCGGCCTCGTACTCGTGAACTCTTTTGCGTAGTCTGTTGTATTTCACATGTGCTTCAACAACTTCATCTATGACCCTGTTTCCTCATCCGATCCCCAGCTCAACTATTCCTGCTATGTTATCTTCTAACCATGATGGGTAAAAGTGCACATGCCCTGCGTGATATCGGTCTGGCTCGATGGTGTCCCTTTCCACAATAATCTTCAGGTGCCACACATGTTGATCTTCACATTTATATGGGATGTCGTCATCTTGAAAATATGCCATGTAATGAATCATTTTGGAGACTCGCGATATGACTTGTTTTCTACCAGCTTGTCTCATGACCCTGATAGGAACATATGGGTGTATGCCCTTAACCTGATCAACGCCAAGTGTGGAATATCCCTAGATCTGATGATGAACTCACTAGTGGGGAACCATTCGGACATCCATTGGACCTGGTCCTCAGTCAAGTTGTCGAAAAATTGCACCAATTCTGTAGCATTCTCCGGTTGAGCAAACCTGTCCGAGATAAAGGTCATTCTCTTGGGGTGATGGAAAGCTATGTGATCATTTCACGGCCTCCGTGGGAACTCTTGGCGGTATTGGCCTCTCTGGAGATGTTTTAGCAACCAAATTTGTAGTAGCAAATTACAACCCTCGAAGTGTTTGAACCCCTTCTGGCAGCGATCCAAAGCCTAATATATGTCTGTTATAATCATAGGAATAATAGTATATGTTTATTCCTCGATTCCCTACATTAAGGCCTTGGTTACCATGGCCAGTCTGGTGTGAATTCTGTCCATTTTGCTTGGGAACACTATCATACCCAAGAAGCAAACGATGAACACGAAAACCCTGTGATGAATCCAACCCAAGGAAGTGATAGAGAACTCTCCATGAAAGATACTATAGCATTTGTTGTGACTGTATCATTCATACAAGAAGTCGAAAGGTATGTAGGACTTCTTCAGACACACCAAGTCGTCATTCTTTCTTAAACCCATCATTTTCAGAAACCCTTTGGGAGTGCGATTTTCCGTCACCAATAAACCGGGATTGTCCCAAGGTAGTCCAGTGAATCCCCATGTTTCCTCCAAAAGAGGGGTCATTTCTATTTGCCAAAATGGAACACGACCCTTTCTCCGTCCCAGAACATAGCGGCAGCTTCGATTAAGATGTTGTTTTGTTGGATATCTAATAAGGAAGGTAAGTTTTTCAAGACCATTTTCACATGCTTTTTGTCGCTTGATGGAAGGTCTTCCCACCAATCTAGAAACAATGGTGGTATGTTACGGACAATGCCGAACTTGGGGACGTCGTGCCTCATTTTCTGCAAAACAAAAAAAGTTAGACCCTTTCCCCTACAGATTCAACTAGTTACACATTAACGATTAACATATTGACACTTATTTCTCCAAATTAATGCACATATCGTGGTTGTATCCGTTGGGATTATGGAAACCCCAGTGGAATTCGGACAAGGCTTTTCTTAAAGGTTATTATGTGGACAAGATATTAACTCAGGCTAGGTTTGACCATGATGCATGTACAGTTATGATCCGAGTAAGGTTTCTACAGAGGTCTAGACCGGTACCCTCAAGCGGACAACTTGAGGGGGAAAGGCACAGAACCATCGACTGCACCGCTGATCTACTAGTTTTATCGCAAATAAGCCTTTCCAAATTCAAAAGGGTGATATATAGGAAGAGCGCAAACACTCATCAAGTGTTGCTATATTAATTACGCAAGAGTGGAATATGATGTTGAGCATGATTTATCCAACAGAATATAACACGTTGTTAAGTATTTACACGATGAAAAATGATAAATGCAGTATTTAATAATTGTAAGGCGTTAAGAAAGAAAAATAAGGAAATCAATCAATTTCCATAGTAAAGAGTAATAAAACAGGAAAGAGAAATCATAAATGGCTAAAGATAGGCAAATAAATTCACATAAAGTGGGAAAGGGAAAGGGTATGAGAGTATTTAACGAAATAATAAAGGCATGCTTAAAGACTAATTCACAAAATCAGGTCCGTTATGGTAAGAGCCTAAAAATATCCCCAGTAGAGTCGCCATGTTGTCGCGCCCAATTTTCCTCGTGAAATCGGGTTTTCGACATTTTTGGGACAACTCTTTTTTTGGGATAGGTTTGGAATTGGAAGAGTCGCCACCTAAGAGATTAAGGTGCGTTAGGGAACCTAGAGCAATTAACTCATTTAACCAGTTTATCACCAGAGATAGGGTAAGGGCTCAAGTTACCTTGAGGGGAAGGTGTTAGGCACCCTCGAGGTCCACAATGGTGGGTCCCGAACGAACTTAAATTAAGCGAATTAGTCTAAAAGGGAAGAAAGTGATTTGGACGAATACGATACTCAATTTATTTTAAACAGGAGTATGGGGGGGGGGGGCCTAAACTTTTTTAGCCTATTTGATCATTCCATGCAATACTTATTAACTCCCTCAAGTCGGGATGNCTACCCGTCCCTTACCTATGGCCCTGGAGGTATTAGGACCTCTATTTGGGATAGTTCTAGACCAACTTATATTAATTAAAAATGTGAAATCTAGGCGATAAACAAAAACAAATAGGACTTTCAGATAAGGAACAAGTATGGGCTCACATTGACCTCCGTACATAGACAACAAAAGCACGCAATTAAATAATCAAACTTTATTAACTTTGGAATCCTATAGGCATGATATCTATGTGGGAAAAACAGAATGCAAAGACAATTTTATTACGACGAGCATTAAGACCTATTTGTTTGCCTGCTGATTTTATTCATCATGAATCTGGGCACTTTAGGCAATAATATGTCACAATTATAACCCCATAATCATTATTAAGTCCTACAGATATATTGCCTAAGTGATGGACAGTAGTGAATGAATTCAGAATCGACCAACAGGATCCTATATGCATGATTTATACGAGCTTATTAGTTACAGGCCTATAGACATGATTTCTAGGTGTAGCGCAAATTTTAATCTATAGAGATAGGTTTTATCCCTTTTTCAATCCTATAAACATGCTTTCTAATTGCTAAATTGACTTAAACCTTATAGGCATGATTTTTAAATGCTGAATTGACTTAAACCTTATGGGCATGATTTCTAAATGCTGAATTGACTTAAACCTTATGGGCATGATTTCTAAATGTTGAATTGACTTAAACCTTATGGGCATAATTTCTGAATGTTAAATTGACTTAAACCTTATAGGCATGATTTCTATTGCTGATTGATTTAAACCCTATAGGGAGTATCTCTAAGTTTAAAACTGATTTTTAGTCCTATAGGCATGATATCTATTAATTGTATATAGGTAGAATTTAAATAGATTTCCAGGAAAGATAATTATCTCAAACAACAAAGTCCCACAGGCATGAATGTTAATGCACATTTGTTGAAAACATGTATAGATCGTATGAACATGATTTCTAATGTACAGAATCAAACGAAAGTCCTATAAGCAGGATCTTTAGTATGCAAATGTAAAACATAGAATCAAAATGATCATGAAAGTTCTATAGGCAGGATTTCTAAACACAGTATAGTACTCACATAGTTTAATCGACATAATTAAATCCTATAGGCAGGATTTCTACCCAGTTTTAACAAAAGATATAAGTAACCCCCCACCCCTAGGTTCACTAAATATCCCCAAATCTGTTATTACAGAGTTATTACAGCCCAAAATATCAAATGAATTACATAATGGTAATAGTTAAACTATAGAGAGCCTTCATAGGCCCAAATAAACCTGGGAACCAGGCCTTCCACCATAACAACATCACAACATTCCTCCAAAGTCCATTGGAAACAGGTTTCCAGTGTGTCAAAGTTCCCAAGGGCCTAAGGGACCCCGGGCAATGCTCACACCAGAACCACACATTCAGAAAGCAATTCATAAGAGATTGGAAAACCAGCCCCTGGTGTGTCAGAGTTTAGAGGAGTCTCATGTGGACCCTAGGCAGTGCTCACACTGGGTGGTTGAGAACCTAAGAGACTAGGAGTGGGGTTTTAAAATAAGTACATAAAAGGGAGAAGGGGCATGTTTTAAAACAGTTAGATTTCAGAAGAAACAGGATTCAGAACATAGAGTTGCAGGCAGAACTGCACCAAGAAGACAAACAGAATTCATGCTCAAATACATAACTCAAATAAATTGAAGTTTAGTGAAGTTAAATATTTAGACTAATACTTATCACATAAGCAGTTAGGCAAAACAATTGAGTTGACCAGATACATGAAATAAACAGACAGGGCAGGGAGTTAAGCAGCAAATTGACTGATTACATGTTCATGGTGTGCAAAGTTCAGAATAGGTATAGAATTAACAAACAATGCATGAAACAAATTGAACCTTAGACTAACCTATGAGAGGATTCATATTATTCGAAATAACAGTGTTACTAAATGAGATCATATAATCATGTGAAAGATATAATCATACCGGGAATTGATACAGGCTAGTCAAGCAAAGTGTAAAGAATGAAATTGCAAAGATTAGGGCATACCAGTTAAGTAAGAAAATAATCAAGTACGCCACAGCAGGGAAATCCCATAATGACTTGGCCTTGGCTTAAACAAGAGACACTTAGCACAGAAATCAGAACACCTGAGAATAAGAGGGCTTAAGTTTTAGTGACAATAGGAGAGTTCGAGTATGTCCCAAAGGGGATAAGGAGAAAAAGTTTAAATAGTACTCAATTAGGCAGGAAAATAAGGTAATAAATCAATCGTACATAAATAAGGAATGAAAATAATCCTAGAATCAATTGAAGTCAGGTTCAATCAATTAGCAGAACATAACATCATATAATCAGGCAAGTACTACTTAGATTAAGGAAAGTATTACACAGAATAAATCAACAACCAAATGCCAGATCAAATAAGGTAAGAAAATAATAAGAACAGGGTAAAATCGAACAAAATAATAAAATATCAGTACCACACAAGAAAGGAAAGATTAAAATCTCAGTAAGAGATTTCAAAACCCTAATTTTGGGGTAAACGATAAAATCAGCGAAAAAACAAGGTACATAAGGTAGACAAGAGAATATTCAAAATTGTAAATCATAAAATAAGCACAATAATCACTTAATGTACCTAGACAGTAGTTTTAAAAGATAACAGAATCGTCCTAAGATATGAAAAACCCTAATTTTAGGTAAACATAAATTGGTAGAGCAATAAAGGCAAAGCATCGTCTATTATAATAAAAGCGTATAGACGGAGAATTATTAAAAAAATATAAGATTAAACCAAATATGGTCCGATTAAAGAGGGTTAAAACCCTAGTTTTAGGTAAGTAAAAGATTTAACGAAAAATAGGCGGATTGATGAGTAACAAAGTAAATATAGACTAAGAATAACATTAAAACAAACTAAAATTGAACCAAATCTGGTTCGAACCAAAGACTGAAAACCCTAACTGAAAGATACGAAAATATTCGTACTCACAAAGGTTGGGATGAACATAGACGGAGATAACCAACATATAAGAGGTTTTGAACCAGATTTGGTTCGAATCTCTCAAGATCTGCTTGTCATTTGAGGCAAGCAAGTCAAGTAACACCAAAGGTGAGTATCCGGTAAAGAAATAGGACCAAATATGGTAAGAAATTGTTTAATTGATTCCATTTCTGGGCAGGATCAAGGGGAAATGAGGTGACAACAGATTAGGGTTTGAGAAGAGAAAGAGAGGGAGACGAGAGTGTTTGAGGGAAGCGGGTAGGTGGCAAATGAATTAGGATTAGGGTGGTGATTAGTTAAAAGGGAGGAGTGATTAGGAGCCGTTGATCTTCAGAGATCAACGTTTGGGATCTAAAAAAAGGGAATTGGGTTAGGGCTTGGACGAGTATGGGTTTGGGTTTGACGGGCATGGGTATTGGATTTGGGGTATTGGGCTGGGTAAATGGGTTAGGCTAGGTCCGGAGTTAATTTAAAAAAAGGGGCTAGGTTTTAAAATACCCAATTAAATTAGTAAAATAATTTATAAAAATAATTAATAAATAATAAAAATATTATTTATATATGAAAATGATTTAAAATAATTACTTACAATTATAAACATATAAAAGGCCATTTTTCTGTATAAATAATGTAATTATGCATATATGTGCTATTATTGCAAAATTATCGCAATTATAGCCTAAAGATGCAAATATAATTATAAATAAAATGTTTAAAGCTTGATATGAATATAAATGGTAAAAATTAGATAATCAATCATAATGAAATTATTTGAGATGCAATTAATAATTGTTTATGTACTAAAACACAGGAATAAATTGATTAAAAGCCCTTAAAAAAATTATAGAAAATTATGAAAGAATACTTGTTGATGCTCATGCACTATTTTGAAGGTATGTATGTATTTAAAAAAATATATGTGAGAAAAATTGGGTATCAACATTTACTACTACCAGAAATTATAGTAACATCTGTCTCGCACATACTTAAATGAGAGAAATATTTATTCTCTTTGAATATCGTATGTGTCATACATGAATCAACTAAACAAATACTTTTACAATTAAACATTGATCCAAGTTTTCTTTGTGAGGTATCCATATTTGCTTCCTATGATTTGACATACAAAAGAAATATACGAATAAATATTAGTATATTCTTGTCGATTAAATATATGCATGAATTTATACAAGCATTTAAAAAGGGAGCTAATAATAAGAAAGATAAGGAAATTTAGTAGAATTAAATACCATACATCTAAATAATATGATTAACACAGTATGAAATTGCAATTGTGGAAGAAAAGAAAACAAACTAATTTAAAAATTAGTTTTACAAGCACACGTTGTATAAAAAAGTAAACATTTACTTTAACAGAGGCAAATTGAACGAATTTTCCTTTCTGTTTTAACTCCAAAAGTCGATAGACGTGCAAACATTGCCATGAAGAGAGTTTGTTAAAGGTTTAATGGGACTAACCTGAAATAAACAAATAAACTAACGCTAGACCACCACCATATATTAGCTTACTTTGCAACAACCACTTTAACAAATAAGCAAATAAGCTCGTAGTAGTAGCAACAACAACACTAAGAATTTCTCAACTGGCAATATTCAATCCATTTATTCATTAAATTTTGTAGACAAACTCAGCAGTTCAGTAGATCGAAAACATTAATTTGAATTAGAAAATATTAGAACATTCAATTGATTGTATAAAATAAATATTAGAACTATATTTAATTAAAACGAACTAACACTATTTCATAAATCAAATAATACTAAATGATACTAATGACTACTACTCATGTAAAGAATCATAATTACATGATATTTATTCATTAACTACTATGAATATGCAAAAAAACTACTCAATCATCTTTAACCACGGATTCATCACCGATCAACTGGTCTATTTTTCCATCAGGGTGCTCAAAGAAGTCGGTCACATCCAAGTGGGTGATGTCAAAATTATTGTACCTTTATTCTTTAGAGATGCTTGATAAAGCTCAACCAAATGTCTTGGTACACGACAAATATTTGCCCAATGCCCTTTTCCACCTCAACGATAACATTCGGTTTCTGAACCATTTGCCTTTGGCTTCTTATCTTTCTCTTTCCACTTTTGGTGGTTATTTTTCTTTGGGGGGTGATTAACTCCAGAAAAATTTCTTCCTTGTCCACGGCCACGACTACGACCACGACCATTAATAGGGTCACGGCCTTTTCCACGCTTAGCATAATGGGAATATACCTCATCCGCTTCAGGCAATGGTGTAGACCCAGTCGGTCGATTTTTGTGATTTCTCATGAGCAAGTCGTTATTTCGTTCAGCCACAAGGAGAAGAGAAATCAACTCAGAGTACTTCTTGAAACCTTTCTCTCGGTATTGCTGTTGCAAGACCATATTGGAGGCATGAAACATTGTGAACATTTTTTCATGCATATCATAGTCGGTGATAGTATCTCCACAGAGTTTCAATTTAGAAGTAATTATGAACATTGCAGAATTATATTCAGAAACAGACTTAAAGTCTTGGAGCCTCAGATGTGCCAAATTATATCGTGCTTGTGGAAGAGTGACCAACTTTAAGTTGTCATATCTTTCCTTTAAGCCATTCCACAAAACAAGTGGATCTTTGGCTGTGAGATATTCTATTTTGAACCCTTCATCAAGGTGTTGACGCAAGAAAATCAAGGCCTTATCACAGTCTTGGGTAGATGCTTTATTTTTTTCTTTAATGGCGTCTCCAAGACCCATTGCATCTAAACGGATTTCAGCATCCAACATCCATGTCATATAGTTCTTACCCGGAATTTCAAGGGCAACGAACTTTCTTTTCATAATGTCAGTCATAATTAAAAAGAGGAGAAAAATTATACCTTAATCTTCTCAAAGAGCTTCTTGAGATGGTAGAGTCTCGTGCAGATAACGTGAAATAAAACAATAAAAGAAGAAGAACAATATTGCAGAGAAAGAGAGAGTGAGAATTCTTATTGAATTTTGGGATGATTTACAAAGGAATAAGGCCCCTCTATTTATAGGGAAAGAGTGACTTAGCCACCAAGTAAAATCCCTAAGATCTCTCTAAAATATAGACATTTATCTTTAATAGAACTCTATTTATAACACACATCCATTATTAATATACTTTAGCATGTATAGAAATATGATGCTACATAAATGAACACATGTGGCCCTAATTGATTTCTTGGTTGGTTAATCTTTGAAATACTGTATGATTTGTAAAAGGTAAACAAAAAGTAAGCAAGTATGAAAGAAACTAAAGCACGATATATAGGGAAACTAAGAGCTATCCAGATTTGATCGTAAAAATTGCGCGGAGCACCTTATTTGGTCGCCCCATTTAACCTATATCTATTTTTTTAAAACTTTTAACTTGTACCCATTTTTTAAATAACTTCAGTTTCCTTTCCCTCGCTGAGCTGAAGTTCACCAGTTAAGCTAATGTTCGCCAGTTATAAAGACAAAACTTCAGCATAGGGGGCTGAAGTTCCCCAGTTACAAAGACAAAACTTCAGCTCGAGAGCTTAAGTTTCCCAGTTACAAACTTCAGCTTAAGAGCTGAAGTTCCCAAGTTATAAAGACAACTACAAAGACAAAACTTCAGCTCTGGAGAACTTCAGCTCTAGAGCTGAAGTTTTGTCTTTGTAAACTGGGGAACTTCAGCCCCGTATGCTGAAGTTCCCCGTTACAAAGACAAAACTTCAGCTCTAGAGCTGAAGTTCCCCAGTGTAACTTGGGGAACTTCAGCCCCGTATACTGAAATTTTTATTTTTATAACTGGAGAACTTCAGCCCCGTATGCTGAAGTTTCCCAGTTACAAGACAACAACTTCAGCTCTAGATCTGAAGTTCGCAAGCTACTTCAGGCCCGTCTACTAGAATGCTAAAGTTTTGCGTGATTGTCTTTGCTAATTCAGCCCCGCATGCTGAAGTTATGCGCAAAAGCGGGTACAGATGCAATTTTTTTTACAAAGCGGGTATAAGTTAAAACGTGGCACAAAAAGTGGGTACGGATGCAAAAGCCCTGATTTGATCTAATAGTATGTTTGGCCAAATTGGAGAAATCAACTTACTTTTTGATAAGTGTGTTTTTCATAAGTGCTTTTGGAGAGAAGCAATTTGTATTTGACTAATCACTCTGAAAAATATTTTTAAGCAATAATTTGTGTTTGACCAAGCTTTTCATAAAGTGCTTTTAAGTATCAAATTACGAATAAGAACATGAATAGATTTACTTAATAGTTAATATTATAAGTAAATAATCTTAAAAATTTGTTATTATAGGCAATAATTAAATCATTTCATTTTATTTAAGTAAAATATGCAAATAAAATTTAAAAACACTTAATTCTTTTAATATAAGTTAAATATATTAAAAATCATTCAATAAATATAAAAACATTCACCCTTAAAGTCACTAATATATATTAGAAAGTTATCCTAAAAATAATAAGAAAATATTTATAAATTAATATCCTAAGTATTAGGTTTAACGGTTAGTTTGGTATATACTATATTTTGTTAAGAGTATTTTTGGTAAGAAGAAAAGTCAAACTGCTTATGCTATTGGGAATAATCTACTTTTTTCTGCTTCTTTCCAAAAGCATTTTTTTCCCCAAAAAAACTTGGCCAAACATTTCAAGTTAAAAAAAAAAGTACTTTCAAAAAAATAAATAAATACTTTTGACCGATTGAGAAGATTGGTCAAACACCCTATAAACTAAAAAACTTAGATAGTCACAAGCTAACTTTACCATGGAGATGAAAGGCATAAATACCGTAAATTTTTTTATTAGAAAAAAGTTAGTTTACATAAGCTGTAAGTATCTATTTATAGGAGCAAGAATAAACTCCATAAGCCCTAGGTATTTTCCGTTTTCCTTCCCTTATCCTTCACCCCATATACTGAGAAGCCGTTTGGACTTTGGCTTGGATTTTAGGTGATATAATCTCCACGTAAAAATCAACATAAAGCTATACAATGTTTAATTGGAATTTAAGGAGTTTGAATCTCCACATAGAAATTAACTATGATCAATACGACTCCATTTTATTTTCCTCATAAATAATATTTACAGAATCTAAATTGAAATCTATGTATTATTTTATACGAAACAAATTATGAAATAAGAATGCAATTATTTGTATTACATGGATTAAAATGACAAAAATAACCAAACATAACCCTCGTAATAGTTTCAAAAAAACTTATTCTCTTTTAAAGAAAACAATATTTTAAATTATAAATTATATATTAGTAATACCTATGTGATATATAAAACTAAATAGAAATAATTACTAATATATTACAATTCATGCCTTGCTAATCTCTCATTATAATCCCCGCATTATAAATTGCTATATTATTAATGATACTTATATAACTAACTTTTACATAATTAATCCTTGCATAACTTTTCTTAATCCAAACGAGCCCTAAACAGATTCCTTGCCCCCATGACTGCCTTTGCCTCCATCTTATAGTGTGGCATAACACAACGCAGTGGGCTAAAACTAAACAAAGACTAACTATGGGACTGACTTCGACGGAGTAGGAAACTACTAAAAGCTCGACCCGCAATTCTCAGTATTGACATAGTATGTCTTCTCTCTCAACACTAAACAATGATACAGGAGCGGATTAGTGTATCGGTCTCTCAAGGAATGACAACCACGGGCGAGCAAGACCAGTGGCCTGGCAGTTCTGTTAACGATGGAGACTGTAAAAGCCATGAAAATCCACCTCAGAAAACAAAGAAGATTCAGAAAGGATGTGCAGAAACAGGTATTGATTGGATCAGTCAGTTACCTGACTCTCTAATTGTCCAAATTCTTTCTCTAATGCCCGTAAAAGATGCCTTCAGAACAACTATTCTCTCTAAACGTTGACAATACCTCTGGACCTCTATCCACAACCTCATTTTTGGCAGCAGGAATATCAATTGGCCTGATAGCTTGGCAGTGAACAAGTTCATTTCCTTCATGGACAATGTACTACCTCTGCTCTAACATTAAGAAGTTCAGTCTATTTTTAGAATATCACAGTGGTATGTCTTATAATTCTAAACTTGACAAATGGCTTGAAATTACTTTGAAGATATTGACCTGGAAATATGGTATTATGATCAAGAATCCTATATCTTGCCGCAAGTTCTCTGCAGCAGCTCATCAGTTCTAAAACTAAGTTGCACGTGTTGCAGAATATCAGAAGATTGTACACTAACTCGGACATCCCTAAAGAGTTTAACGCTAACACATTTGTTTCTCCGGGATGAACATATTGAACAAATAATATCAAGTTGTCCCCAGCTGGAAGCTTTGGAGCTACAAGACTTTTGTGGGTTTCATCGTTTGCATATAACTTCTCCAAAGTGTAGGAGACTGCAGTTGTTCAATCACAGACATCCTAATGGAGATTGGGATTCATCTAGAGATGATTGTTACTTAGAAGTTGTTGCTCCATATGTTCAACATTTGAAGATTTTGGGGGATTTCACCTATATGGAAATTAGGCCGGGAGACCTGTCATCTTTGATCCATGCCAATCTTACTTTCTACTTCTACGAGAGCTTTAGATTTGATGAATTAATTGAAAAAACCATAGTGAAAGATCACTTGGTAAGCTTACGTTGTGCTAATGAGCTAATCGTTCCATCCTGGTATATCGAGGTCAGTTTACTGTCCTGAATGTGTCCAGCCCGTTTCTAGCTATATTAATATAAATGACCTATTGGGTTTCCCTATTTTGCATGTTAAGTCAGCCAGCCAATCAACCTCAGTTTTGAATGGGTTGTGGGGTGGGGTGATAATTCCGTCCAGTAAATGTCGCGAACTTGATAAATTACCCTTTGGTTCAATTTCCTAATACGGTTTTGGTCGAGTAAGAGAGGTTAAATATTGGTTTCTTCTATCTGTTTAACTTGGCTGCTGGAAGTTCTTACAAGAGTAGAATTTTTAATAAGGCTATACTGAAGTAGAGAAAACGGAACAGAGACAAGTGAGAAGCCAAAAGAAAAGAAAGGATACAACCATTTGCAGTTCTTTTCAGCATGAATTTTATGGAAAAATTAGAATTATTTTGTAAAATATTTGAATGAAATTGAAAATTTTAAGCACATTACAAAACAAATACACTGACTGTGATTTCGTTAAATATTTTTATGAAAATTAAACCAATAGCCATGTAGAGGAAGAATAAGTTCTAACCCGAAGAAAAGAGGCCTTTTTGTTTTTTAGAGGAAGGCTTTGCTTTATTGCAAGTCATGTAGCCATTCCTTTTGCCCCTTGTTGATGTTCACTCTTTGCTTGACATAGTGGAATCTCATTCCTGGTTCATTTATTGATGACATTTAAATGAATAATCTTCTCCTTCCTAGTCGTGGTCGATAGTTTATTTAAACCAACTGGTGATGGATAATATTTGTTTATTGCCACTTCTCCAAAATTAGTGATGTAGATCTAATTATGATTCCTTGGGTCAGATATGCAAGCAGTTACAAGTTACAAGCCTTGATGACCAAAGAGATGTAGCTGGTATGATAACACTGTACACAGAGAGAAAATGTATATCCCCGTTTTCCTGCGCACATGTGTCTTCTCATGTTTTCTTGTCAAACTTTGAACCTAAGCAGATAACAAGATTTTGGAAAAATAAAACCAGCTAGATAGTGGCACTCCATTTGAGCGAACTAGCATTTAATGGGCCCTTTAGGTTCAAATTCAATTTTATTTTTTAACAAGTCATTTCCTTTCCCCCAATTTTATTTACTGTAAGGGTCTCCCTGCTAAATGTAATTTTGTGATTGTCAAAGTTCACATTTTCTGTAGACTAGTTAATACAACTCTAACTTCGTAAAAATTATTCTGAACTTTAAAACAGCTCTGGTTGGATATAATGATCACGCTGTAACTTTATAAGTGGAATTTCTAGTGAAGTATGTTTTTTTCCTAGTATTATTCACGAAGCTATTGAAATTTTCAGAGGCTCGTAAAGGATGAAGGAAGACCATTATCTCAACATTCTTTGTGGGGGCAGGGGGTGTAAAGGGGTGGGAGTTTAACCCATAAGTTTGGAATGTTTTTGAAGCCTTATTGTACTTACCTTCTACTCTGCTACTCTCTCCCATTTAGGTGATTTCCATGCTGATGTTGGAAAATGAAGAAGTTTCGTTACCGTTGCTGGAGTGCAACCAGTTGACGATAAGATATTGGAGTTCAGAATATTCCCTTCTCGGTATAGAAACCCTCTTAAGTTCAACTCCTTATCTGGAGAATCTAAGGATACTTCCTGAAGAGGTATGTTTTCAATTGATTTCTTACTTCAAGACATTTCTATTTCTTTTTCACTCTTTTATTTTTTCCCTGGTGTTTGTTCAATTATATTTTCCTTGTTATGGATGAGCTAAACCTGACGAGGTCCATGATGCATTCTCTTTGCGGACAATATTGTGTTAATCGATAAAACTAGCGAGAGTGTCAATCAAAAGCTCGAATTATGGAGAAGCACTTCTAAAGAGTAGGGTTTTGGATTAGTGGGACTGAGACAAAATACATGCACTACAGTTTTAGCTAGCGAGATAGGAGTGAAGTTGAGGTGAGATTAGTTGAAATTGAGGTACATAAATTTAGACAGTTTAGAAATTTAGGCTCAATGTTATGTTTAACTCATAAGATTAAAGTAGGATGGTTGAAATGGAGGAGTGTTATGTGATAGGAAGATACCTACAAAAGTGAAAGGCAAGTTTTACAATACAATTGTAACACCAACAATTTTTGTATGGGCCTCTAAATCCCAATATATCCACAAGATGCGAATGTTAAGATGGACGTGCGATTGTACAAGATTAGATAAGATCATGATCACATCCGTCAAGATGTGCAAGTAGCACATATAGAGAATCCAGGCACGTTTTATGTAGGCCTCTAAATGCTTAGATGTGAAAACATTATAATGGACGTGCTTAAAAGTAGAAGGGTAGACCTAAAATCACATGGAAAGAATTTATCTCAAAATATTTAGAATACCTCGGAATCCAGGCAGATTTATCAAAAGATAGAAAACAGTCGAAGTTGAAAATCAGTACAGATATATACCAACTAGTAGAAGAGTAGTGCTTACAAGAGGACTCTTAATATTAAAGATATAACCACTAGAGTATATTAGAAAATCCCTAGTGTTAGATAATGAACTATTTTGGACCCAAACAGAGCATCTATGATATTACGAATTCATACTGTCGATTCCAACTAGCTTTAGATTGAGGCATAGCTACTACTCTTGTTTGTTCAAGAGGTAATTGTGAAACCCCTTGTATTCTGCTGTTTCATTTTTGGTGTCAAGAAAATTATACAAATGATGTAGAATCCATACTATACATCAAACAATTCTTGTAGGAAGAGCAAGGATAGGTTTTCATATCTTTTTGAATCTATAATTGGTTATCCACACAAACTTTGTGCTGAGATTTTAATACAATTGTTACCATTCTCAAAAAAACAAAAAATATTACTATGTTTCATCAAATAGTTCCCATCGTCTATGTAATTGCCTTATTTTATTACAAAATTCTATACTCCCTCCATTTAAAAAAGAATGAACCTATTACTATTTGGGTAGTCAAACAAAGTTTTCTTTGACCATCTCTTTTGCAAATAATTTTTAAATATTTTGAATTTTTAACTATTGTGGATTTGTGGTATATAGTACTTTTTATGTTATTTTTTAATATGTACACTTTATTTCAAAGAAACTTAAAGAATCTATGTCCAAATTTACATACACAAAAAGAAGTCAATATGACCTTCATACTTCAAAAAGGTTCAAACAAATTGAAACACAAGGAATAACAAGCAAAACTCATCCATCTTTTGAGGTGTACTTGAATTCAAGACGTCTTATGCACAACTTCCTTTGATGCTGAACCTACTGTCTATCGTACTCACTATGGATGCTGGTATGGGGCGTGAACATGTTTTTTTCGTTTTGTGAAGATTTAGTGGGTGTTTGGACATAAAAAACATTTCAAGTGAAAATGGTATTTGAAAATTAGAGTTGTGTTAGGACATTAATATAATTTTGAGTTGTTTTTGAAATTTTGTGAGTGATTTGAGTGAAATTTTGAAAAACAGCTTTTTGGAGTATTTCAAATTTTTGAAAAATTCCAAAATTCATCTTCAAGTGAAAATTGAAAATTTTATGGTTAAACAACGATTTCGAACAAAAGTGAAATTTTTCGAAAAAAAGTGAAAAAAATACTCTTCCTTTTACAATGAATAGTTAATTTGGATCATTTACAATGATGAATAGTTAGTTCTGATTTTTCTTTTTTGGCATAAAATTATTACATTTACCCGCCTATTAATCTCATACAGCTTCAAATGCAACATCCCAGTACTTCCTCTAAATTTTTTATCAGTGACTTACCTCATTATGATACATGTTCTCAATAAATGTGTCTCATAAACAGTTATTGATTCCCCTAAAGAAAAATTATTGTATACCAAATTTTATTTCTGAAAAGCATTTTCATTTGCTTGTCTATTTTTGACTACGATGTTGTTTGTATATTGTTTCAGATTGCGAGTGTGCGCATTCATTAATTTCAGTACTATGACAGTGCATTATGAAATCCAAAACATCTGCTAAGGATGTTAAGCATAACATTTTACCTGATTTGTGGCTCTTCTGTATCTTTAGTATTGCACTTTCAAAGATTACTGGCATAGAGACATTGCTTTGTTGCGAGACAACTACTGCTACTTGCAAGAGAACATATTCAAAGGTTCCTTACAGAATATGAAGAATGCAAAGGTTATTTCAGCTTTTTGTGGTAGTTGTATCGAGGAAGGTGACAGAACAGAGCTCCCTGAATTCTTGACGTCGCTGCTTGAGCGTGCAGTAAATCTAGAGAAACTGGTTATAGCCCCAGTGAGCAGAATATGCAACATATGTCCAACTAATTTCTCAATATTTATAGAGAAGTTGTTAGCTTTTCCAAGAGCCTCTAATAATGCGGTTGTTTCATTAGGACAAGCATCCAGTGTTGACTCTTTTCAGGGGGTGTGCAAACATTTATTTTGACCCTATTTGTTCCCCAGAATATTTCGTTCAATTATGTTTGAAACTCTAATACTTGTTTGATTGGTTTTATTTTTTCTTTGAGGTTAGTGTAAAGAATCGTTAAACCATCATCAAGTTACTTACAAATATATAGTATCTGCTACAACTTTTTCTTTTTTTGGTAAATAAAAGGAATTTAATTACCAAATAGCATTATGTACGTGAAAAAAAAGCTGTAGATGAACATCTTCAATTGGTCCAATCGTCTTGCTATCCTATTCTGTAGACCCTCTATAGAAAACCTCTTGAATGATTCTTCTAAGAATGGTGCTGGCATTATTTTAATTTTTTTGAAAAACTATTTGGTTTTTTTCAATCCAAATGTGATAAACACAAACTGACAAGACCATCCTATACACTTGTGCAATTGCATTTCAGCTCCTATGCCCACAAAGGACAATCCTGATTTGTGATGATTCTCCATTGCAACAGCCTATCTCTTTTATGTAGCCTTTCATAAGCAGTCAATCTTAGTATTGTTTACTGATTCAAGACCATGAAATTTTCACAGCTTTTGGTTTACTCTTATGTAAATATTTAGAAAACTGATTTAATTGGGTTAATCTTCTTCTAAGCATGCAACACCCATATTTAGGCTCACAAGACCCAGAGTGGCTGCTGAATTATACCCCAACAGATTTTGTCTATAGCTGACACGTATCAATAATTTTAGACTATGGATAATAGTCATACGCCAGGAAAAAAAAAATCATACAAACTAAAATGATAGAACTAAGAGTTGTGGGCCTAAACTAAATAAATATTATCAGGTTTAGACGGAATCAGTATACGTACCCGAGCGTTGCACGGATAATATAATATAATATTTTTTAAAAATACGATAGACACAAAAGAGCATTATAGTGCTATTATTTTATGAACCATTGAATGTACTTGATATGGGTTATGAGTCGGGGCAGGGGGTAGGGCAGGGGATATGGGTCGGGGTAGGAGGCAAGGGGATAAGGGGGGCAAGGGGATAAGGGGGGCAAGGGAGCCTATAAGTTGAGGATTAGGTCGTGGAACATAGGGAAGCTAACGGGTAAGTCTATTGTGTTGGCAAAGATTCTCCAGAAGAGAAAGGTCAATATAGCATGTGTTTAGGAGACTAGGTGGGTAGGATCGAATGCAAAGATGCGGATGGGTTTAAATTATGGTATTCTGGAGGCTCGAAGGGTAAGAACGGAGAGGGTATCTTGGTGGATAGGGAACTTAAAGAGATGTGGTAGAGGTTAGGAGGGTGAACGATAGATTAATGGCTATTAAGTTAGTGGTTGGTGGGCTCACGCTGAATGTTTTAGCGCTTACGCTCCTCAAGCGGGCTTGGATAAGGAGGTGGCGTTTCTGGGAGGGTTTGGATGAGGTGGTGCGTGGTATTTCGCCCACGGAAAAGTTATTTGTAGGAGGAGATTTCAATGGACATATCGGTACGTCTGCTGGTGGCTATGGCGAGGTTCATGACGGCTTTGGCTTTGGAGATAGTGTCACGACCCGAATTTCCCACCGTCAGGACTGTGATGGCGCCTAACATTGAACATGCTAGCAAGCCAACGTAAATGTTTATTTTTACCTTATTCATTTATTTTCTTACAGATAATAGGTGATGTACAAATCAGCGGGAATAAAAGGGCGGAAGAAAACAAAGTCTAACAACTTGATTAAATACCATTACGAGAATCAAAATACCAAACCCAGAATCTGGTGTCACAACTTCAGACTATCTAGGATACTACAAATAAGGGGTTTGAACAAAAGTAAATACATCGATACTAGAACAGAATACAAATGAAGTAGAAGGGGACGCCAAGGCCTGCGGTCGCCTGCAGGACTACCTCGGTGTCTCCACGTGGATTGAAGGCATCCTCCTCGCTCTAAGGTCCGTAGGGTCCTGTACCGGGATCTGCACAAAAGTGCAGAGTGTAGTATCAGTACGACCGATCCCATGTACTGAGTAAGTGTCGAGCCTAACCTCGACGAAGTAGTGACGAGGGTAGGACACGACAACCAAAATAATCTGTGCAGTTTAACAGTATGCGGAGAAAATAATAACAACGAAAAATAAGCAGCTAAACATAAAGGAAAGGGAAACATGCTGGGGGGGAGGAAATATCAAATAATAGAAATAACGAGATAAAGCACAATTTAGATATCAATTTAAGCAACAGAAATAGTAATATGAAAACAAATGCACGACATCACCCTTCGTGATTTTACTCTCGTCCTCACCATCAGAATCAATATATTCAGCACGACATCACCCTTCGTGCTTTTACCTCACAATATCATGGCACGACATTATCCTTCATGCATTATCATGGCGCGACATCACCCTTCGTGCTTTTAAAATCACAATATCGACACGACATCACCCTTCGTGCATTAACATTCACTCAAAATCTCACGCACGGCATCACCACTCTTCCTCACCCAAACACATCAAATGACAACAATCCAACAAGGAAAAATAACAGAGTAAACAGAAATAAAACCATAACGTCCCGGCAAGGGAGTCAACAGTGGAATCAATACCATCCCCGCAAGGGAAAACAACTATATCCAATCTCACTTAGTACATAACTTCACATAAAAATCTTCAACTGAAACTAATACTCAACACTATTCAATATCAAGAAATTTCCACCAACATGGATAACTATAAAGTGAAACTTAAATATTACTTACGAAAAATCACATAAATCACAATATTCGACTCACGGGCATGCTTGACACCAATGTATAGGTACTCGTCACCTCACCTATACGTTGAACATGATACTTACACATAGCAAATATGACACAACATCTATTCCCTGAAGCTAAGGTTAAGCCAAATACTTACCTCGAATTCCACGACCAAACTCAAGCCTCGATTACCGCTTTTCCTTTTGAATTTGAATCAAATTCACTTGTATCTAGACACATTTAACTTAATAACATCAATAAATGCTAAACAATTCAATCCCAACGCTTAATTATAGGTTTTATATCATTCTTCCCAAAAATTCAAAAATCGACCCCGGGCCCTCTTGGTCAAAACACGAGGTTTGGACCAAAATCCGATCACCCATTCACCCACGAGCCCGAATATATAATTAGTTTCGGAATCCAACCCCAAAATGAGGTCTAAACTCCAATTGTTCAAAAAGCCCTAACTCTACCCAAATCCCCAATTTTCTACCCTAAGAACATGATTTAGGCCTAGAAATATAATGGGTGTTGATGGAAATTGAAGAAAACGAGTCTAAGAACACATACCTATTGTTTGGTGATGAAGTCCCTCTTCAAAAATAGCCCCTAAGCTTCCTTGGTTTTGAAAATATGGAGTTATGGCCTAATTCCCGTTCTGCTATTGTTTAAAAAAAAAAAACACTGGACTGGCCTTCTATGGGTTCGCGTGCCTTTGGTCGCGTTCGTACAGGCTTACACTCCCCTGGTCAATGCGATCGCGTGCATAAGGCCGCGTTCGCATAGGGTCCTTTGCTAGCCCATCCCCAGCTCCCCCTAAAGCAGTGCGTTCGCACTAGTTCACCTGCGTTCACATAGGCCAGCCCTTGCCAAGCTACGCGTTCGCGAACGGGCCCCTGCATTCTCATAGGGTAAACCCAGCCCCTTCCCCGTTTGGTCAATGCGTTCGCATAGGGTAATTACCTGGACACTAGCAAACAACAGTTACACCAGATTTTCTATGTCTAACAACACTCCGACGCCTATCTGAAACTCACCCGAGTCCTCGGAGCTCCAAACCAAACATGCACACAACCTTAAAAACATCCTACGGACTTACTCGTGCGATCAAATCGCCAAATCAACATCTTAAACAACGAATTTAGCATAAAAATCAAAGAAAATCTCAAAACTCTCAAAGTTTCAAATTTCACAAATACGGGTCCGAATCACGTCAAACGACCTCCGTTTCTTACCAAATTTTACAGACACAACTCAAATATCATATTGAACATGTACCGGGCTTCGGAACCAAAATACGGTTCCGATACCATAAATTTCAAATATAACCAAATTTCCAAAAACTCTTATATTTTCAGTAAAAAAATTTATTTCAAAAATTCATTTCTCGGGCTTGGGACCTAAGAATTCGATTTCGGGCATACGCCAAAGTCCCATATTTTCCTACAGACCCTCCGGGACCGTCAAATCACGGGTCCAGGTCCGTTTACCCAAAATGTTGACCACGGGTATTTCGCCCACGGAAAAGTTATTTGTATGAGGAGATTTCAATGGCTTTTGACTTGGTGATTGTGAACTCTAGTTTTCCAAAGAGGGATGAGCACTTGGT
Source organism: Nicotiana paniculata (assembly GCA_005239505.1). Taxonomy (NCBI): domain Eukaryota; kingdom Viridiplantae; phylum Streptophyta; class Magnoliopsida; order Solanales; family Solanaceae; genus Nicotiana; species Nicotiana paniculata. Next base: position 8,254 of record ML340895.1, on the reverse strand, counting down.
TACTTTTCAAAATTAGGTGGCTAAGACCCAGATCGACTATACCTAAGGAGGTGCAATACAGGGTTGTGCAAGGATTGCAAGGTTATCCTAAGTGAGACACTCCCGACCCAACATAGGCTACTGGTGATGGACGTCAGAATCATGATAAGGAGGAAGAAGAACGTGGTTCGGGGTCGTCCGAGGATTAGGTGGGGTGCCTTGACGAAGGATAAAGCTCAGTGGTTAGAGGGGAGGTTGTCGGATATGTGGGCCTGGAGGAGCAATGAGGATGCGAGCAGTATGTGGAAAATGACGGTGAACTGTATAAGGGGGGTTACAAGAGAGGTGTTAGGGGTCTCGAAGGGTTACTCGGGGGGTCACAGAGGTGGCTGGTGGTGGAACGTCGAGGTCCAGGGAAAGGTGGAAGAAAAGAAAGCGACATACCAGAGGTTAGTGGAGAGTACAGACGAAGAGGAAAGGAGGATGACTAGAGAAAGATATAAGACGACTAGGAATGTGGAGAAGTTAGCGGTTACAAAGGCCAAGACTGCAGTGCTTGCTCGCATGTACGAAGAACTGGGGACAAAGGCGGGGACAAGAAGTTATTCCGGTTGGCCAAGGCAAGAGAGAGGACAACTCGTGATCTAGACCAAGTGAGGTGCATCAAGGACGAGGAAGGAAGAGTGTTGGTAGAAGATGCTCAGATCAAGCGGAGATGGCAGACTTACTTTCATAAATTGTTGAATGATGAAGGGGACATAGATATTGTTCTAGGGGAATTTGAACACTCTGAGAGTCATCAAGATTTTATCTACTTTAGGCGCATTAAGGTCGAGGAGGTCGTGGGGGATATGCGTAAGATGCGCAGCGCCAGAGCTATCGGGCCCGACGAGATTCCGGTAGAATTCTGGAAGTCGGTGGATAGAGCAGGATTAGAGTGACTAACTGGACTGTTTAACATTATTCTCAGGACGAAAAAGATGCTTGAAGAATGGAGGTAGAGTACGATGATACCGTTGTACAAGAACAAAGGTGATATCCATAACTGTAACAACTATAGGGGTATCAAGTTACTAGTAATACCATGAAGATTTGGGAGAGGGTAGTGGAAGTGAGGGTGAGGAGGTCGGTGTCGATATCCGACTACCAGTTTGGGTTCATGCCTGGACATTCTACTACGGAAGTTATCCATCTTATAAAGAGGTTGGTTAAACTATACATGGATAGGAAGAAGGATTTGCACATGGTGTTTATTGACCTAGAAAAAGCATATGACAAGGTCCCTAGGGAAGTTCTTTGGAGATGCCTGGAGGTGAAAGGTGTTCCCGTTGCTTATATTAGGGTGATTAAGGACATGTACGATGGAGCTAAGACCCGGTTTAGGACAGTGGGGGGCCACTCTGAGCATTTTTTGGTTGTTATGGGTTTATACCAAGGCTCGGCGCTCAGCCCGTTCTTATTTTCCCTAGCGATGGACGCACTGACACACCATATACAAGGGGAGGTGCCATGGTGTATGTTATTTGTCGATGATATTGTTCTGATTGATAAGACGCAAGACTGTGTTAACGAGAGGTTGGATATTTGGAGACAAACTCTTGAGTCTAAGGGTTTCAATTTGAGTAGGACTAAGACGGAATACGTAGAGTGCAAGTTCAACGGTATTTCAGGAGAAGCGGACATGGACGTGAGGCTTGAATCTCAAGTCATTCCCAAGAAGGATAACTTCAAGTACTTGGGGTCGGTTATCCAGGAGGATGGGGATATTGATGAGGATGTTACGCACCGTATAGGGGTGGGGTGGGGTGGATGAAATGGAGGCTAGTGTCTGGTGTCTTGTGTGATAGGAAGGTGCCCCCGAAACTGAAAGGTAAGTACTATAGAGCGGTGGTTAGACCGGCCATGATGTATGGTGCTGAGTGTTGTCCAGTCAAAAATTCTCATATTCATAAGATGAAAGTTGCAGAAATGAGGATGTTGAGATGGATGTGCAGGCACACTAGGCTGGATAAGATTAGGAATGAAGATATCCGGGGAAGGTGTGCGTGGCTCCCATAGAAGACAACATGCGGGAAGCTACGATTAGATGGTTCATGCACGTGCGGAGGAAAATCATGGAAGGTATGAACGGCTGGACTTGACGGGTGTGAGAAAAGGTAGAGGGCGGCCAAAGAAATATTGGAGAGAGGTTATCAGGAAAGACATGTTGCGAATTTAGATTTTCGAGGACATGTCCCTTGATAAGAAGTTGTGGAGGGCGATCATTAAAGTTGAAGGTTAGGAAGTAGGAGGCTAGAGTTTGCTTAGGACTGCAGGTTAGATCGTAGGAGACTAGTCCGATAGTGTAGTGTCTTAGGGTGCTAGTGGCTCTTGTTGTATCCATATTACTTTATTGTGTCTATAGTACTATACCATTGTTACTGCTTATTATTATTGCTTTCTCTCTATTTCATGATTATTACGTTGCTGACGTTATCTCTCTTTCTTTCTTGCTTACTCTGATATTACTACGCCACTGTCTCTTTTCATCTTCTTTAACCGAGGGTCTATCGAAAACAGTCTTCCTACTCCTTCGGAGTAGGGGTAAGGTCTGCGTACACACTACCTTTCTCAAACCTCACTTGTGAGATTCCACTAGGTGATTGTTGTTATTGTTGTTGAATGTACTGGATATTCATACATTCAAGTCATGAGGAAATGTAGTTATCCATTAGAAAACATCAGGTGACGAAAGGACGTAGTTTAAAATATGACACATAGGAAAACTAATTTGTGATAGAAGAACATTTGCGCTACAATAACCACATTGTAGACTTGATAAACAATGCTGAAACGGCTAGAGCTAGTATAATTCACCCCAAGAAGTTAGCATTGAGATCATCAAACACTCATTTGCATTGAAGTTTACAACATAAATATTGGGAAAGCCAAAAATCCCAAAATATTGGATGTCTTAGGTGATACTGTTTCCATAGGCGAAGCTGAAATGCAAGACAAAAGGGAAAAAATATTGAACGGTGCATTGATACATTGACTGTAAGAACTTAGGAGAATATGAATTTCTGCATGATATACATATAAGAACCAGTAAAAAGACAGTTAAAGAAGTTCGTACCAACAACACTTATATTGATTTTTTTGTTTCGAAGAAAAGTTGGGTGTTGGATGATCTAGGAGGCAATCCTTCGTAAATTGATAAAATGGGATGAATTAGTAATGAACTTAACTTTAAAGAATATCAGCACCAACCAATAAGTATTGTCATAATATTTTCAAAACTAACATAAAATAATTACATAAAAATATTTAATATCCATATTGTTTCAATGAAATAATTATGTCAAGATCAGCACAACATTTTGAAGATTAACAACAATCATTGAAAACACGAAAATCATACTTCATAAGGTATAATATTTAGAACTTAAGTAGAAAAAACCAATAATAGTAAAATAGTTCAATTAGGTGCACCAAAATTAGTCGATTGGTATGAACCTTATCACAATTGTTACCGATGATTTGTTTCATACTTCAAAAATCAAAAAGTATTGGTATTCACAAATTACTTGACTCCATAGGGTTGATCTTCACTTTTGGGCTAGCTGATTCAAATATCTTATCATGAGTTGATGATTTCAACAGAACAACCTTCATGTTGGTAGCCTTGCACGAGATAATGTCGAGAACATCAGATGCCTCCTTCATTGAGCATTCTAAAAGGTGAAGCGAATAGTTAACAGATCCGTCATTAGCGGGAAAGTAGCAAGCAAAGGAGAATTGACTTTTATTTGAAGAAATTTGGCATTTGAATCCTTTCTATCATCCGTAATCAGAAGAATGGAAGTTCCCGATGTTTGAAGTGAACCACAATAGCATTATATCAAAGTAAAGATGTAAGTTTTCAAAATTGCGAGCGAAAAGAAAATAGGAGTGTTAAACTAAATAATACCATGCTACCAAAAACCGACGTTGCAACAACAAAATTAAAATTTCCTTTCGCAATGCACAAAGCTGTGAAAAGCATAATGTAAGAAATTCAAAGTTGAGTTAAAAATATATCTGTATAAATATACAAAGAATATGAACCTATTTTTTTTGGAATATATTGTAGTTCCATAGGCCTTCTATTGAAAGGTTCAAGCAGATCAAGGTTTCAACGTTCATTTAGAGAAATATAAATTTTTATCATGGCGCGCAAAACTGTGAAAAAATAGAATGATAAAGATTTAGAACAATATTCAATAGAATTTTTGTATTAATATAAAAATAAAATGGACATGACACGTGTATGTATCATAGTTCCATAAGTCCTCTTTCCAACGATACAAACGGATCATGATTTCAATGTGCTTGTGAAAATTTATGGTTCTTTTTAGTTAGGATGCACAAAGTTGTAGAAAGCATAATAGCAGATATTTAGATTTAAATTCAAATGCCTATTTGTATAAATGTATTAATAATCTAGAGTTGATTTCTAGAATATTTAGTTGCAGAAGTTATTATTCCAACTGCACAAGTGGATAGGCATTTCAACATGTTTTCAAAGAAATATGAATTTTTTAGTGAGGACGTGCAAAGCTGTAAAAAGCAGAATGATAGGAAATAAAAACTGAGTTCAAAAGCATATTTATATTAATCTACAAAGGCTTTGGATCTGATTTTTGTATATATTGTAGTATCAGAAGTCCTCTTTCTAATGGCACAAGCGGATCATGGTTTTGTCCTTTGTGAAAAGAGATATTATATTTTCAGTGAAGACGCTCAAAGTCGTAAAAATATAAAGGGAGAAATTCAGAAATGAGTTTAAAAGATATCTTAATGAAGATGTATATCAAAAATTATATAAATTTATGAGAAGTAACAATGAGATATGGATTTGCGCATGCTATTTATTACATAATATAACCATAAACAAGACAGTTGAAGAACTCCATACCATCAACAATTGAATTCTTTTTTATTCCAAAGGACACTTGTGTTGTTGTTGATGTAGGAGGTAGGTCTTCATAAAATGACAGTATAAAACGGGATTGATTAGTAATGAACTTAAATTAAAAGAAGGGACAGTTTTTTGTAATATAGACCTTAATTTATTGTTAAATACCTAAACAGGTAGAGATGTCAATATGCATGACGCAAAGAAGTGACAACTTAAGTGCTAATCTGGTGTTGATAGGAAGAGAGATGAGGTTAGTTGATTGAGCAATAGGCAAAGACAACTTGGTTTCTGGCTAGAGACTTGCCTTAGATTATGAATTTGTTTTTCTTGTACTGATAGCCAGTGGCCAAAAGGGATTGATACCGTATGGAAGAAGGGAAAGCATTAAAAATAAACAACTAACTGATTGAAGTAATTACTATAATATAACTTACGCAATATTTTGAACTTTTCCACAAGAGAATCAATATACTTGGTAATAAACGGATGTGAAAAAAGCTGCAATTAAAGAGGACCATGAGCCACCATGCAATCTTAAACCAGTCTACTTTGTACATCATACCTTCATCGTTGTTAGCAGTAAAGATCCTGTGTATCAGCTTACTTTAAATAGGAAAAGTAAACATCTGCCTGTCGGTTAGGCACTCACATGCAGGAGTGTTTAAATCGAATCGAAAAATCGCATTAAATTGAAAAATTAAATTAAATTGATTAAAAAATTCGACTAGGTTTGATTTGACTTGATTTGGTATAGAGTAAAAAATTCGAACCAAACCGATATATAAATATATATTTTAAAGACTTTTTATTGAATTTTTTTTAAAAAATATTAAAATATTTGGGATCCTTTCATGTGTTAACATAGAAAGCGTACATTAACGAAAATTATTGTTAGACGACTAAGAAAATAACTATCATGTATTATTAAAAACATTCTCCAATTAAAATATTTTAATAGATCATAAGTTTGTCAATTTTTTCAATGTTTACTAAACATACATTCACTTATCAAAACTTTATCTATAACTTTAACAAAGTAAGATTGGAATAATATTCATGTAACAAAAATAAACAATCGAAAATCCGACAAAACCGAACTAATCTAAACCGATATAATTAGTTTGGTTTGGTTTTGATAAAAACTGAACCAACCCGGTCCATAAACACCCCTGTGCACAAGGTTCAGACAATCATCAAGCAGCACTGGTTTCATCTAGTCAGATGAAATCATACACACAAGCAGTGTTTCATGGGGAAAAGGTCCTTTTTCCTACTTGAAGTTTTAACCATCTATACCATTTCTAATATATCGAATAGGCAATAATACCAGTCATAGTCATTCTTGTCATTTTCAGATATTAGAAGATAATCTCGATTAGCAAGCTATGTTGAACATGGGATTAGAAGATGTTCCATTTAATAACAACAAAAAAAAGTCGACCTTTTAGCCTGCAATTGATAAAATGCAAAATTATATACATATAAAAAGTGAAAACAAAGAAAACTATCGAGGCCATATTACAAATTCAAAGTTGGTTGTACTCAAGATTAAAAAAATTTAAAGGACATGCATTTAATATGAATATGGTTAAGTGGAGATGGGAAGAACCACCAAATGGCATAGTACATATAATTTATTCTATTTCTCGAAAATTTTTGAAGGAAGAAATTGAAAAATGCTGCAAAAAAGTATCTACATACATAATTGTTAATCCACTCCCTCAGAGTTATGTTTAGCACAAGATGGAGAAACTTGATTTCCAACTTCATCACATTAACAAACAGAAAAGGTATAATAAAACTCGATTTTCAACTTCATCACATTAACAAACAGAAAATATATAACAAAACTCGATTTTCAACTTCATCACTTTAACAAACAGAAAATGTATAACAAATTAGCACAACATGGAGAAACTCAATTTTCAACTTCATCACATTAAAAAACAGAAAAAGTATAACAAATTAGTATAACATGAATAAACTCGTCTAGTGATTTTCGTCTGACAAATATATATTTTTTGAACATTAGGAGGAATATCAGCTTCGTTAAATATAAATCTTCTGGACATATTGTAAGAATTGTCTCTGCTGGTAGTATAGATTATATAACTCTTGATCGTTTATGTTGAGTTAGCATCAGCTAGGAATTCCAGTATAAAGTAATATTAAGGTATAACAAATATGCAACACAAAAGGTAGAAATCAATTAATTAACTAGATATAAAATACCTAATTAATTGTTCGCTTTCTTTAAAAAAGAACTTAGATACTGATTCTTTTTAAAATATAGAATACTAACATAGTTTCTAAAAAACGTAGTAACTACTTCTTCTTTTTAAAGAAAAATATAGAATATCTAATTAATTGTTTTCAAATTTAAAATTTAAAAAGAGAAACTAATTTTACCTAAAATAACTAATTTGTCCTAAAGTGCCAAGTGGCTTATTATGATGATGCCACTTGACTTAATAAGGATGCTTTTTTCTCTCTTTTTAATTATTATTAGTATTCATACGTTGTGCAGAGAATATTAAATATAATTTTTCATATGAAAATATTACTTGTAAAATACGATAGACCCAGAGGAACATGAAAATGTTATTATTTATTGAACATGTAAATGTATTGGATATTCACACATTAAAGTCATGAGCAAACGTACATATCCATTAAAAACAACTATTAAGAAAGATAATGAACCTTAGATTATTGATAATATTCAGATTTAAGATATATGTATTAGCATTGTTTCAGAAATGCAACAAATTCTACACAATATTTGGTAAACATTAACAAAAATTAAATGTAAAGAACAAAATATTCCTTTGAACTGGTATCAAAGCATCAAGCATTGATGGAAAGATATGTGATGGTCCACCATTAAAAACATAATAAGATATTTGTTAACACAAAATATCACCTAGTTTGAGGGTTGAGAGTACATAGATTGCAATTATTTTAATGCTTTTTCATCATCATTGCTCAAAGAATTGAAAATCAATATTGAGGAATGATTCGTAATGTGGTAAAAAATCGCATGAAATAAGCTCCAAGATTATTAACTTCAAGATCACTTTCCATACATGAGGTCTTTCTCCTTTTAAAGTAGTTGACAAAACTAATTGTAGTTGTACAATGCATATTTTAGAAAGACTATTTGAAATTGGAGACTTTGGTCCCTCTCCATTTCAAAAATTGTCACCTCAATTTCAAGAGTCGAATAGAATAAACCTTGAATAGAGAGAAATTGAATTTCTCTTTTTTATAATTATCTAGACGCAGCATGGTACTCTTTCTACCACTATATTAATATAGAGGTGGTTTCAAAATAAA